>JAVQJL010101774.1:0-112766 GCA_036024295.1 Nannoperca obscura
ACCTGTTCCTGTCTGCGTTACATCCTGCATGACCTGCAGCTTTTTTGGTAATTGTTTTGTCAATGTTTTGCCCTGGATTTATTGCCCTATTATAATTGGGCTCATAATACATCTCCCAAGCTCCAAATGCCTGTTATTAAATTAGTTTTACTTCTTAAAATTGTGTAAATGCATTCTGTTAACTTTACTTATGGGTTTCTGTTGTGATTATCAGCTCTATTGAAGCAAATTAATAGTAACAATAAATAACATTTAAGAGGATGTCCTCTAGAATTTGGCTTGTGATTTTTATTGTAATAGTAAAAAGGAACCCTTTATCGGTTTAAATGCTTTTTAAGACCATACCACATTTGAACTGCACTGACAATTACATAAATGTGTAATAAAAAACAATTGTATTTTAGACTTAAACTTATTTTTACTTATTTTATTGTATTAGTCACTAAATAACTGCACTTTCCCTGTTTAAGGACAACAAGTTTAAATAACTAACAAAATTTAAAACATATATATATATATATATATGTACACAATATTACTTGCCTTGATGTTAATAAGAGTGTTGTAGAGCCCATTGCTCAAATTCACAACTCATTATAAAATAATTTCCACCATACGCACCACACTGAATTTTCATGTGTCCTTTCCAGTTTTGTATTTATTATTAGGTTTGAAACTGATCTGGGAACCTGCTTGTTATTTATGGTGAAACTAGAGGAGATGGGTCTCTCTCCTCTCTCCCTGCAGGTCTGGACGCATGCAGTTAAACATACATGGTGCGAACTGCACATGCAGAGGGAATATAGGTCTCACTGCCTGGTAGAGCCCCATCAGCGGAGGTGATGGAGGTTGACATCTCATGTCAGGGTGTGGACGAGTCCTGCTGTGCTGTGTGTGGGGAAGTCTTCCTGGACTCTGTGGTTCTCTGCTGCATCGGTTGTGATCTAAGCTTTTGTAACTCTTGTTTGGAACAGTTCTGGACTCAACATGGAACTAAAGAGTGTCCTCTCTGCTTTAAAGAGAGCCTTGGACTTCCACATAAATCATGTGAAGCACATGGAGTGAGACTGTTTCTGCTCTGTGTGGCTGATCTGGAGCCTGTCTGCTCAGTGTGCCACAGATCAGGTCTGCATATGAATCACACAGTGTATCCCATAAAGGAGGCATTCAAGGATTATAAGGTAAACTGAAAAATATTTCTGTTCTTTCAATTAAAAACTGTTGAGCATAAATTTGAAAACATCTACATCTTTACAGGTTTAGGGAGGAATGAACATATCTGTAGGTCAAGAGTGTAGGTTATACTTGACAACATGAATGATCTTTCAAACTATGAGTTTTCCCAGCCATTAAATTAGATCTAGAAACCCTGTACAATCTTGCAATGAAAAGCATGTCAGAAAACTTCACAAGGACTCATTATTTCAGTTGGCCTCTGTATGAGATGCCTGCACGCGCACACACACACACACACACACGCACACACACGTGTACACGTTTACAAGTGTGTAAACATGAAAACCCACACTGCAAAGCAATCCATCTGTCCTTTCCCAATTAAATTCATCTTAACCAGAAACTATTTTCAGGTTAAACTGTAGTTCAACAAATGAGTAATTTGCTGAAACATTTTACCAGATTAAAACAGCTATGAAATTTGGTTTGATTATACTTTAACCAGAACATCTTTTCAACAATAACTTCAAAATTGTTGTTATGAAATACTGTTACTATCAATGGCTCTGAACTGCTGTCTCTTTCAACAAGACACTCTACTGTCACTTATTTGGTCAGGGATTGCTCAGGGTGGGGCAGTGAAAATGAAAGTGTTTTCACTCACAATACTACACAGAATACATTCAAGATCATTATTACTGTCATTGGGCTCTTCAGCTGTAATTTCTGTATTGTTGACATAGTTATGCGGTGCTGTGATGTCAGAAGGCTTTTAGACATACAAATACAAATATATCTGAGTTTATTATTCTAAAACGTTGCATAATAATAATAATAATAATAATATCTGAACTGATGTCATAAAACCTAGAATAGCTAATGTAGGTATCCATTAACTATAAATTCACTTTCAGCAGATATAGTACATACTCACTCTGAATCCTAACATATTATGCGTGAGATGTCAGTTGAAGCAGTACTGGGCTACGTAGTGTTTTCTAATGGCAGGATCATATTCTCTTTCTATCTCTATCTACACATTCTTGCCCTATTTTTGGTGCAGCATTGATTCTAGTAAACTAACTCCCATAACAAAATACTAGATTACAGTACAAACAAGGTCAGTTCACTACGAAATACTGGAAATGAACAAATTATTCTTCAAGACGACAACGCTACTGTGTGCATGCCTTGCTTTGAAATACCCTCTGTTTGCCCTTAAAAACTAAAACTGAACAAAAATTTGAAGTGTCAATTCTTAAAAAGCTATTGCCCAAAGCTAAACTTGACTGTGGAAATAAACAGTTCCAATGCTCAGCGGGAAGATATTTCTTTACCCACATAACTGACTTCTGTTTATTTATATCCTCACCCTGAGTCTTATTTTGGACATTGTTTCACTGTAAACCTGTTCATTACACTGTGACAGATTGTTTCAACAGACTTCTCAAATAACTAAGAGGTGATCATATCATAACTGCAATGAAAAGACCATCTTGAGTGCAAATGTTCCATCATCACCATACTCTCTTCTGTCATCCTTGGGTTATTCAGGCTACTAATTGTTCTGATCTGCACAGATACAGTATCTTAAATGTAAAGCCAGTTCGTTTTATTCTAAGGCGTGGTGTTTATTTGAGAACGTGCAATGTGCATGCTCGACACAACACAGTGCAACATGGGATATGCCTTTGGAAGCTGAGGTATTAACACTTATTTTTGAGGTTAAGATGAGGTAGCCTTCCTGACACATGGGAGGGGCCTCGGATCCTGCCTCGCCATCAAAGCCCTGTGAAGAAGAATGGCCACCAGACGTGCCCATCTTGAGGATGACCTTTTCTGTCCAATTTGTGGACATATTCTCAGTCAGCCTGTGGTGCTCACGTGCAGACACAGATTCTGTAAAGCCTGTCTAAAAGACAGCTGGGAGACACAAGGCAGAGGGGACTCACACTACTGCCCTCTGTGCTGGCGCCGTTCCTCCATGGATCAAATAGTAGTGAGCTCTGTGCTGGAGAAGTCCTGTGAATCCTTCAAGCTGGACAGAAGCAAGAATGACCCAGAGGCTTGTAAGGAGCATGGAGAAAAACTCACACTGTTTTGTTTGGAGGACTTGGAGCCAATCTGCGGTGTGTGTGGGAAAGCAGCTGCACACACTGGGCACAGGCTCTATCCCGTTGGGGAAGGAGCTCATGACTGTAAGGTAGGCAAGTTACAGTACAGGGATGGTCACCCGATATTGGTAGCACATTTTCATTGTTTGAGCTTCATATCTTCAGCATCCCCTGCTTAGGAAATCTTGCATTACCAAAAACGTTTTCCTCTTCCACTGCTGATGATTGGAACTAGAATAAAAGATGTCTATTGAAATATCTCTCACATTGTTTGAATGCTGAATTTGATGTATGTCTTTATAGACTAGTACCTATGGTCAACAATAGTGTGTGTGAGCCATCACAATTAAAATGGAAAGATGATTCACTTAATTGACAATCATAAATTATTAGCTTTTTCCAAATTAAATCTTAGTCTATCCATTATTTCATAAAAAGAAGAAGTAGTACCGTGTACCTAGACATTGTATTAAGTTACAGCTGGCCGATATTCTGAAAACATATTGTTTATTTAGTTTTTCACTGTTTTTTTCCTTTTTACCTTTGTGCTTCTCTAAACCTGATATGCTGATTTGTGTGAAGGTGTTTGGCAGAGTTCATTAACATTCTAATAATAGATTCATATTTTTAGTTTGCCGTTGTCACTGGAGTCCCGAGAGTACTGAAACTTGACTCCCACAAGGTTTCTGTGACGCTACATTAATTCGACTCCTGCCCTCCACTGCCTTCTCTTAACGGGAAACGTTGAGTACTAATGTGAAATGAATCTATTGGTTGCAATATTGTGTCCCTGTCTTAATTCTATGTGGCATGAGGTCAATTTTGCTAAAGTTATCAGGGCATTAGATTCATTCTCATAGATTTGTCCCTTTAATTTAATGCTGCTGTATTGTGCAGCATTGCATTTACAGGGAATGCTACCATAGAGGAGTATGGGGCAGCTGAAAGCCCCATGTGCTGACAGCTTGGCCATTTGCCAGACTGACCCTGTTTTTAAGTGTTGATGCCTTGTCACTGACTTCATAGGAGGAACTGAAGAGTGCGCTGCTGCCTATGAAAGAGAAGTTGCAGCTGTACAAGAAGGCGAAAATGGCCTGTGAGGAAATGGCAGAACATGTCATGGTACTGTCAGCTCCATCAGTACATCATGTTACCTTGAACAAACTAGAGAGCAAAGGTGTGGAGGCAATGATTACCCATCAATCATGTCTCTTTCCAGAACCAAGCTGAACATACGGAAACGCAGATTAAAGAGGAATTTGAGGCCCTTCACCATTTCCTGAAAGAGCAGGAAGCTGCCAGACTCTCTGCTCTGAAGGCTGAGGAGGATCAGAAGAATCTGATGATTAATCAGAGGATTGAGGAGATGAGCAGTGAAATCACATCTCTGTCTAACACCATTAGACTAGTGGAACAGGACATGCAATCCCCAGCTATCCAATTTCTTAAGGTAGATAAGACAATTCAAATAATAAATCTTAACCAAAAATGGTCTTACATTCATATGCACTGGGTAAAAGTTATCTTTAATTTTGTTTTCAGAATTACAAGGAAACAATAAGAAGGTGGGTGTTATTGTCACATCTAGGATCCAGTTAAACTTATTTTTAGGATAATATCAAATTATCACAATTCTCAACTGTTTTTTTTTCCTTCAGAACCTGGCAGACTTCCCTTGATCCACAGATGATTTCTGGTGCTCTGATTGATGTGGCCAAACACTTGGGCTCTTTGAAATTTAACGTGTGGGAGAAGATGAGGAGTATAGTAAAATATAGTGAGTTCCTCAAAAAGTAACAAAGTTCTATTGATCAGCTTTTTTCTTGCCATATTAGCAACTCTTTCCTTGTTTTTTCTCTCAAGATCCTGTGGTTCTGGATCCCAACACAGCAGCTAGTTGCTTCATCCTCTCAGAGGATCTCACGGTTGTGCAGAACTGTACCCAGATTTTCAAGCTGCCAGACAACCCAGAACGCTTTGACATCAGTGCTGAGATGTTGGCTGCTGAGGGCTATTCCTCTGGACGGCACAGCTGGGATGTGGAGGTGAAGGACAACACCTACTGGGTGTTGGGAGTAGCCAGCGAGTCCATCAACAGGAAGGGCAAGCATGTTCTGACACCAGCAGAGGGATTCTGGACAATACGGTTTCGCAATGGAGAGCATAAGGCCTGCACAGCACCATGGGAGCCCCTCAACATGACCACGAAGCCAGATGCAATAAGAATAGTTTTAGACATGGACCGCGGCAAGGTGACGTTTTACGACCCTGGAGAGAGAACACCTCTCTACACCTTCACAGATATCATCACACCCAGAGCCTTTCCCTACTTTTGCACTGCCTGCAAAGAGCATCCACTGAAAATCCTAGCCACCAGAATATCCTTTTCAATGGACCATTAATTCACATTGGAAACATATTCCCAAAGGGCTGCTTTGATCATTTTTTCCTTCAAGAGATGACTGTGGGGAATTACAGCACTACATTTTCAAGAAAGCAAAAATGCACCCCTAACATGTTTTATGAATGAGATGAAACAAACACAGACATGTTTTAAAATATTTAATTTGAGTTACAACAAAAACATTTAATCTGTGAGATTTGAAATTGCAAATAGCTTCTTTAGCAATCTTTAACACCTATATATTACTATACTGATAAGATTTGTTACATGAGGTGTATGGTCACTGTGTGTGACTAAGCTTTGCATGACACAAAGTCACGATTGTGAGTTCCACAATCTTTTGAGCTTCCTTCTAAGAAAAGCATAAATGTTTTTAAGCAGATCAAAGTTTCATATAAGGCACATACTGTAACAACTTTTGTGTATTTGCAAACCTGTGCCACTGTTGTTTAGAGGTTCAAATATGACAAGTGAGATTAGTTCTTCATTGCATAAAAAACAAAAGACTATGGTTAGTGTTTGATCTAGTAGCCATGTGTACTGCATGTTGAAGTGTGGTCTTTCAACCTCATTCAAACACACAGCAGTAACTCCATAGCTTCATACCTACAGTATTGCTTAAAACCTACACAGAAATATTCCTTCAGCATATTTCAGAAACGGGTATACACCCTGTAACAAAGTTTGACTTGATTCTCCCCCTTGCTGTCCAAACCACATTACTGTAACGTATCCTATTTCAAATGGGATGTGGAAGACTATGTGCGATGATGCTGCTTTCTGAAGTGCTCATTTAATAATTAAAAATAAGATATTAAAAAGGCAATAAATGCTCTCACATTATGTCCTGGTATGTTACTCATACAGTGTTAAAACATTCTCTGTAACAATACTCTGCCTATGTAAGTAGTACTCTCCACTCTGTTCCCTGAATGGTTAAAATCCAGGCAGGTGGCGCACCAAGACTGATCTCCAAACCAGTGTAGGCATTGCTATCCTCTCTCTACAGCAACTGTTTAACTGAGGCACTGACTGCCCTGCTATGGCCTCCATGTCATAGAGACATTCTTCCCTCCGCTATAGCATTGTATAGCTCCTCGTCTACAGCCTCATAACGTGCAGCTCTAGTGTTCAAAAAGTAGATCTGATCAGCGGTGAGACGTGGGTCGAATCCCTCCCTCTGCAGCCTGGTTTTCTGGATTTTAAATGTACCTATGCAGGAATGTGGAGATATATAAAACAGATGATTTACTGATATGAAACCATCAGTGGTGGTCAGCATTTTGTGAACTGAATGAAGGAGAGATATTAGGACAGTCTACCTGTGGTGTCTACATGTGGGGAGATTCGCAGGAACACAGGGCGAGCATACGGAGGAAGAGCTCGCTGGACTTGCTGCAAGAAACTGTTGCAGTCAAAACTCCCTGTAGCGTCTGCAATGGCAGCCATGCCCGCCTTGCCTTCCACACCTTGTATGACACATGGAGATAAAATGCTTGTCAAGTGGTAATTACAGTCAGGAGCAATATACATTAAAAGAGACAACAATTATGGTCCTCATGTGATGCTGAAAGCAGTAAGTATACAAAGTTAACCCTGACCTGTCACTGCCACGCCATACACAGCAACATCAGTCTGACCCAGGAGACTGCTGAGTATGCCCTCCACCTCGGTAGTGGAGACATTTTCTCCTCTCCAGCGGAACGTGTCTCCGCCACGATCACGGAAGTACATGTAGCCCAGGTCATCCATCACCAGCACGTCACCTAGGGTAGACATATGGAAAGCAAAATTATTGACAACCTTTGGTCAAAAAGTCCACCTCTCATCAAAGTATGGGTAAACAATCATACCCCTACCAAGCACTGACAAAGGAAGCTTGGCAATCCAACATTGCCTTTTTTTTTTTTTCAGGGTTTCAACTTTCAGCTTTTGGAGCTATAAATATCTTGAACACTTAAAAGACTCATGGCACATTTTTAAAATGAGCACTCCAAGCTGTCTTAAGTGTTATGATGCAACATAACAGCAGTTATTTTGAGAAATAAAAAAGATTGGTAACCTGATATATATGCAGAATCATTTTTCTTAAAGACATTGTGAGCTATCTTCTTCCTTGTAGCATCCTGGTTAGCATAGCCATCGAAGCGGCGTAATGGGTCCTGCTGGTTGATACGACCCACCAGAAGCCCTGGCTCCCCTGCAAGACACAGAGGAGTCTAATGGTTAGAATGGTAACACAGTTAACAATCACATACTACATGTAGGAAACTCATTATTGTAGTCTTAGTATTAGTTACCAGGGCCGCAAGGCACACAGAGGCCCTGGCTGTCACGAACCAGCTCCATGCTGTCCTCGTCCACCCTCACCAGACGGATGGGGTACACATTGGGGAGAATGCGACTGTTGAATCCACAGGCTCCCACCTGGCAGGACAGAGTTAGCTAAAGTCGGATCCAATTCACATTTTATCAGTGAAGACACAAGTAACACTTTGATTGCCGACCTTGCCATCCATGTTGGCAATGCTGCAGTTGCACTCAGTCGCTCCATAGAACTCGCCGATCTGTGCCACCCCAAAACGTTCTGTGAAGGCCTCCCACACACTGGGGCGCAACCCGTTTCCCACTGCCAGACGAACTTTGTGGCCTTTTTCTGATGGCCGTACAGGCTGAGACAGGAGGTAGCGACAGATTTCCCCGATATACTGCACCACCTACGATGGGAAAGTCTTGTTATTGTGGCAGGACTTATTCAAAATAAATGTTTTGTAGTTACTGATTTCATTAAATATGGCACTTCTCAATATTTTCCAAGCTTAAGCTCTTACGGTGCACTTATACTTAATGCAATCTTCCCAGAAGCGGCTGGCAGAGAATTTCTTCTTCACTACCACAGTGAGGCCATGGATCAGACACTGACCAACTCCCATGATATTACCTGGCAAGAAGAGAACACTAACACTTTGGTTAAGCAAACCGAAAGGGGAAAACTGTATTCATAAAGAGCTGGAGGCTACCCTTACATACCTGCCGAGTGATAGAGAGGCAGGCAGTCATAGATGATGTCATCAGAGCGCATGCGAAAGGCAAAATACCCAAAAGCAGCGATTCTGTAGTAACTGTCGTGGGAACACAGGAGAGATTATCAGACATCGATCATTAGCTGTGCAGCACCTGTAACAACTTCTGGAGAGTGATGCTTTTTTTGTGAGTAACGTACCGACTGTGTACCACAATGGCAGCTTTGGGTAGTCCTGTGGTACCAGAGGTGTAAATGTAAAACAGACGGTCTGCAGAAGAAAATACATTGGAGCATTATAGTTAGTTAGATAGATAGATAGATAGATAGATAGATAGACTTTATTTATTAATCCCAAAGTGGAAATTGCAGTATTGCAGTAGTAAAAAGGATCAAAAACAAGCATCAACATAACAAGAAAAAAATACAAGAAAAAAATTAATAGAGATTTAGATATATCGATCTGTACAAATGAGTATGTTGTCCATTGCCACTCAGAAGATAGGTCTCCTCTCCCGGCTCAGAGAGGAGTCATTATATACAGATATCACGGTGGGCATGAATTACCTCCTGTAGTGGTCCTTATTACAGCGGTTATTATTATAATTACACACTGTCGTCTTCACAGCATTTGACTCACTGTTTTCATTTTCGCCTCATATTTTACGGGGCAATACATGCCTCTAGTTTGTTATGTAGGGTATATATTGGGCCCACACCCACTGACATACACATTAATTCATCAAAGATGGATTTTACGATGTGCGGGTACACAATCTCAACAAGTTATTCATACCTACTCCAGACAGCAGTCCAGAGAAAAATGTGTCTTGAATTCAAAATGATTAATAACTCTCAAAGTGCTGTACAGCAAGGAATTCACTGCATCGCTTTGAGTCACATAGTTACTGGGAAGCAATTTCAGTTCAGAAACTAGACAGCAGAGTGAAAAAGTATAAGTATAAGAAAATAGTTTGAAACGGGTATTTAAAAAGGAAATTACTCATTAACATATAGAGTAAGTCTTAAATAGAGTTAAGGTTAAGTTTAGTAATAGACGAGGTACTCACCGTTCATGCCTTTGGGGGGAACACAAGGTGAAGGGTGATGTTTAGAAGACGATGCTAAAATTGGGTCCAGAGGTTGAGCACCCAGACGGGCCAGAAGTTCTGCACTGAGGTCTCCTGTACAGAGCCGTACCATGGACTGGCTGAAGGAGGAACTGACCTCCAACATGGCTGACATTCAGGAAGAGGAACAAGAGGGAGATGGAAAGAGATGACACCAGTCACCAAGCACTATAGTTTGAATAAGAACATAATGTAAATATATATCTAATATTGTAAGAAAATTGAATATATGCTGCAACAATCTTTTTGTACATTTTTGTATTAGATCAAACTCATATTTTCTTTTTTGAAGCCATAAAATCTTTAAAGCCGACAAATGACCACCTCAAAATTTGTTGCTGAGTTTGATCAGACATTTGCATTCAGTGACACCGTAATAGTCTGCCCTATTAAATAATTTGCTGAATAAGAGGTAAGATTTTATCCTGTAATACAGCATTTTAGAATATAACCCTGCCCCTTGATACAGAATTCAAACCTAAACTCTAATTTCTTGATCAGCTTTTTCTACCTTGCTTAACACTTTCTTACCATCAGCAAGCTCAGCTCCGAACACAATAGCGCGTGACCCTGACACCCCGATACAGTGCAGGAGGGAGTCGTGGCGGAGGTTGAAGTTGATGAGTGCAGCCTCCACCCCAACCTTGGCCAAGCCCAGCCAGAGGGCCACCTGTAATGGCCTGCTTTCCATGAAGAGGGCCACCACATCCCCCGAGACCCATCCCTGACCTCTCGCCCAGTGGGCCACCGCATTAGACAGCTCGTCCAGCTGTGTGAAGGTCCATGTTTCCCCTGTGGCCTCATAGATCAGTGCTGGTTTATTTGGGTGGAGTTTTACTGTCTGGGCGAATATGGATGGAATGTTACTTCCACTGCGCATGAAGCGCCATAAAGCCAGCTTCACTCTCACCAGCACGTACAGGCCACTGGTGAGGCAGAGGAAGGAGAAACATGAGGTAAGTAAAGACGTCGAGCCACAAGTATGATCAGAACTATATTTGCACATATTGAACTTACTTGAGGTCTCTCTTGGCAGTGCGTGCTGCAACGTAGAAGTATTTCCAGCTTCTTGTGCCCAGATATACTCCAAGGCCTGCTGCCAGACTCCAGGACCAGGACACCCCGAAGAGACGCAACAGTCCCACGGACCCCAGAGAGGCTGAGACACTCGCCGCATTGTGCATTCTTGTCATGGAGGAAATGGAGAAAGAGGGCTTTTATGAGGGTACAATGGGAACGAGTTGAAGCCTACATGGGTTTCGCTCAGGAAGTTGAACTACTGTATTACGAGCTGGTACACACAAGTAGGCCTACATACAAAAAAAATTATGTTTTTTTTTTAGGTACTATAGCTAAAACAGTTATAGAAAAGCCCTGAGCAAGGGTACCGTTATCACTAAAGTTATCACACAGACTATCAATCAGCTTGAGGAGCGCACATACACAGACATCACTCCGGGTCACGTAACGTTCATCGTTTGCTTGCAAAACCTACGTACATGAACTACAAACAACTTACATACGAGTCAATAGCCTGAAGCGATGTCACCTTTCACCCGATAACCCCGCTGGTCGGCACAACTTTCTATTTAACTTTCGCAGAAACTATTGAGTTCTCAAATCTTCCTCCGGATGTTGACAGCGTCGAGAAGATAGCCTATATAATGTCGCCGAATCAGTAGTTTGTAAATTAGTTTTAGATTCAGATCACTGATCGTCAGCGCGGTTGTTGTTCAGTAGGCTAATAAACTATTTATATCAAAACGTTATTTGGAAATATGTCAAACGTACGTGAGCGAGTCCTGTAGGCTGGTAACTACGGGGAGAGTTTATAATGTGTGTCCGACATTCAAAAGTTACCGAAATGTGAACGAGAGCAGTGAAAAGCGGTTGAATCAAGCTATTTTCTGTACTCCATATTGAATAGAGTCATTGCTAAAGAAGCACCGCCCTCCCCGGGTGTGAGCTGTCCTCAGCAGCTCAGCCATTGGTTCATCTCGGCGCTTGTCAAACTTTTCAAAAATTTGATTGGACAATACAGACCCCGCCCAATTACCCAACCATTAGATTTGCAGGTGGCTGCTATTGATAGTAGCACCGGCACAGACTACTAACTAAATGTTGTGCAATGTTGTGAATGTCTGTTTACATCCTTTATTCACACTGCTGCTGCCTTGTAGACTGCTTGCTCAATATGGACCTGTTGAGAACGACACAGCAAAGCTTGCATTCATTTTTCACAACACACATGAAAGAAATCATTTATTTCATTCCATAAGAGAAAAGGTTCAAGAGTAACATGGTCATTTCAGACTACAGGCCCGCCTGTGTTTGTCTGCACAGGAGCTATTTGCTGTCACTTTGGGTCTCACAGCACAGTAAACTCTGAAAAGCACTGCCCTCCTCAGTAAGAAATAAACCCACCAGTGGTCCAAGATCTGATTCCAGGAGGCCATATGAACCCATCTTTCTCATAGGTTGAGGCCCTGTGGCTTTGGTCTTTGGACTGAAGCACAAGAATGTGTATCTTTAATGTAGGCAAGACACAGCATCACTCATAAGGTGAAGTTATTACTTTATCATCTACAATATTCTTTAAAAATCCTGACCATTAAAGGTGAAAAGAGAAACACATACTGCAATTGAAAAAAAGGAGTACTCACTAGAAAGGGGCTCCCGCATACACAAGAAACCACAGTGATCACTGCCTGTTGCGCCATCCTCTCCACATCCAATGAACAAAACAATGGATTTTCACTTTCAAGAATGATTTTAATCTCACCAATAATGTGCACAGACTTTCTTGGGATACGTGGATGGAAATCTTAGAAGAGGACTGCAATAGCCAAAAGGTTGTTTGAGCTGACATGTCTTTATATAAGAAAAGAAGAAAGTCAAAACTGCAGCTAAATTTGATCTGGTTCTTTTTCATCTTCCAATAGAATCCTATGAATCTCATATCTGTCGGCTTTGTTCACAGCCTCCATATAAACTGTTGAGGTTACAGAGGTTAAAAAAGGTTAAAAAAGATCACTTGGAGCTTCAGACAAAAAGTAATAAACTCCGCTGCTTCTCCTTATGTCGACACCAGTAACTCACAGCTGATCAGACGGTCCACTGGTGTTATAATCTTATTTTTTATTTGACTTTTCTTTTGTTGTCTTTCTATTACCTCACTCTTACTCCATCAATAGTACGTATACATAAACACAGAGAAGCAATTTGCCTGGAGAGTTGGAGGAAATTACAGAGGAACTGCATCATTAAAAGAAACCAAGGGGTCATTTTCAGGACTGGGAGGATGTTGTGAGTAACAAAAGATAGTTGTCTTGTCAACCATGATATAATTTACCATACAAATTCAGATATTTATTGGATATCTTTTTTTCAAACATCAAGGTTGTTACCTCAAATCTCTTTTAATCTCTCTATTACTGAATACTGTGTTCTTTAAGCAGAACAAAACATTTCTCAACACAGAATATGGAACGCCCGGTTGATCTCGGGGTGGTGCTCCTCCTGCATTATCTACGTTTTAACTTCCTTAATCAGGATGTATGAGTCTCTCTATTTAAGTGGACTAAACAGATGAAATCAATGAGGAATCATAGCTTTCCTAGAGATCCAGTTCTTTAGTCATGCCCAGCTTTTACTCCTTATATTTTGCACATATTTCATCTCCACTTTCACAAATTTTTACTAAGTATGTTATCCACCAATGAATTACCATTAAAAGGTTATAAATAATAAACGTACCTTCAGATGACTCTGGATGAACACGGGGTTGTTTGGGATGGCTCAGTATAAATGAGAGGACAAATGGGTCTCTCTTGTCTACAAAGCTGCCCGATTTTTCACATTCAGAAATGTTTCACAATAATTTGCTCTCATTCTCCTCCTTTTTCTCTTCTCTTCTGTCCGACTGTCTCTCTTTCTCAAGCGGCTTGGCAGCAATTTAATCTCTACATGCTGGACTGGCATTTTCAATACTCCTTCTCTCTCTGGATGTGTTCCTTCCATCTATTCATCTCCCCTGCAGATCCTTTGAACCAGAGGGGATGGTTTTGACCATCACTTTCATTTTGTGGTATTGATCCAGGGCTAGATGAATAATTGAACAGTGAAAAAAAAATCCTTATTCACTTTCTCAAATTTTCATTGCTAATTCTAATTCCCTCAAAACAAAAGGCAGTTGCACAGATTATTCAACTGGTACCACAATGATTATCACCCACCACCACATAAACATAAGCACAGAGACAGGAATCAGAGGAAGAGCATGATGATGATTTGGTGTCTCAAGTGTTTCTGGTTTACTCTGCTGGTATCCCGTTTGTAAGAATAAGATACTTTTACACTTAATCACCCTATTAAGTGTAAAAGTGTAAAAGTACAGATATTTTAGATATTAAACATGGTTAAAAAACATTTCTGAGTTCATAAACCAAAAGATGCAAAATTCAAGCACCAACTTTGGGACTTCAGAGTTCTTTTTGAGGCCGTCATGTCTGTATGTCACAGGATGGAAGAGGAGAGAATTTTCTGTCTTTTAAGTCAACCATCCATCCAGATATGTGTTGGGTGGGAATAATTTCACAAGGAGCCATTAAGCATTAGGTACATCAGAATATTTATTTAATTTAAAGCTTCCAGGAGAGACATGAAAATTCTGAAAACACACAAAATTATATTAAAACATAATTAAGTAATTCACACTATAAAAGACAGAAAACATGGAAGGCAGAATAAAAGATACTAGTTGATGATACTAGTAGTAACATCAACTAGTATCTTTTGCCAAAACCAGTGCTTACAACAATAGATAATAATAACAAAAGTTATCTTTGAACATTCAAGTTTTTAAACAACTATTATCTGAACTTGGTAAATAAAAATAATGTTCAAATATTTTGATTTCATACATCTAACATGAATGTAGGAGGAATTTAGACGCTTACTATAATATATATTGAATTGCCTAGCAATACACACACAAACAAACATTTTAATCATGTTCTGCTACATTATTGTCCTTGTTTCTGTTGGTCATATTTCAATAAAATGTATTTAAATATGGTGGACAAGTTATACAGAAAAAAAGGATTTACCTCAGAAATATTTTTTGGATTGTCTTTACTGGTCAAAGAAAGTACCTGAATGACACAACAATCCATATTAGAAGTACCTGATAAAACAGGTCTTCCCAATATTATCTATAATTTTTTTCCACAAATGAAAAAATAGATTTCTTTTTTTAACAATAAATTATTTACCTTTTGATAAATAAGTGTCGACATTAAAGCACATTATGGGTCATCTTAATAGCTAGTCTATATTATTGTAATACTCACTGTTGAATGTAATTTCTCATTTTGAATTTGTATTCAGTTGTATAAAAGTTCTATATCAAGTCCAGTTCTACACAACTCTAAAACTAAAAAACTAAAAAACTGAATTAAAGAAAGCTACAATGCAAACTGGTGCATTGGCTACAGATGGCAGGGCAGTAGTTGACTGTATGTCTGAGCTGGCAGTCTTCAGGGAATACATTGGACTTTGCTCCTACGTCGCTGTTTAGCTCCTCAGATGTGAGACTCTGCTGTGTCCTGTGTGCTCTTGGAAGCCTGAGGACCACAGAGGGAAGAGATAAGACAATCAGTTCTTCACACTTTCAACACTCCTTTCAATATCAGGACCGGCTCTGGAAACTAATAATGTGTTTGTCTTTGGAAGGTCTCCAAATTAAATGTCCAGTGACTGAAAACCCATTACGTCTCTTAAGCAATCTCATTACAGATCACATTGTAAACTATGCTGTCCACATGCACACAAAATGTTTGATTTAATGTTATGGTTGCTTTGTAAGCAAGTAAGGCAGCTCTTATTTAACAAGGAGTATTTACAATTATTTTCTAACCTCCTTTTGATTTAATGCGTTTCATGAAAATAGATGTGGTAGCCCAATAAACTAGAAATATATATTATATTTTAACATATTTAATTCAGCACATTGCTATGTGGCATTCTGATTAAACGGGTGAAAGTGAACTGCAAAATTATTAGACAATAAAGTTTAACTTCACTGTCATTCCACCTGAATCAGAGACACTGGGGTGAACTATAAATAACTGCTTACTCGAGCTTTGCTGGAGTGCGAGGAACTGAACTCTGAGTATCTCTTCTTCTTCGGTGCACAGAATCTGGACAGGATGTTTCCATACTCTTCCCTCACCTAAAAGTAGAATCCAGATTGAGTTTTGACACCAGAAAAATCACCAGAGCTTGTTTTGTATTTTTGAAAGGATTGTGACCAACCTGTTTGGAAAACAGACAGTGCATGACAAAGAGCATAACCCCCTGAAAGCTGGCAAGGATAGTGAACAGGTAAGACATGGCTATAGTGCTCTCCTCAAACTGGAAACAACCAAAGATCCACATTGTGCCCAACACGCACAGCTGAGCCACTGCAGTAATGGTGAATGCCCTGTAGGAGGCAACAATATTTTGTATGTCTTTCTCATCAGTGGCAGAAGCAGTAATACATAAAATGTGTACTTACACATAGCAAATATATGCTCACATATTTACACGCATGCACACCTTGTCCACACACACACACGCACACACACACACACACACACACACACACACACACACACACACACACACACATCACATGCATGGCTGATTGTTGCAGACTCACTTTATTTTCTGCAGATTGTCCAGATCAGGGTTCAAACTAGAGAACTTCTGTGCCAACTTCCATGCCGTGATGAGAAAGAAGAAAATGTTTATCTGAAAGGCAACAAAGGATGCAGTTTAAGAAAAAAGCACTGGAATCAATTTTAGTGATATCTTTTAACTCAGTTATATTATTTTCTTACTCACAATGATGATGACACAGGCTGGGCCAAAGAAACTCCACATGAATTCAAGGTTTAACCAACAACTGCAATGCACATTGAGCATTAACTGAGCAAACTAGAAGACAAAATAACCTGCGAGTCACGTATAAATAGAAAAACAAGATTAGCATCAGTAGAGGGAACTTACTATCTCTCAGTGCCATATCCCTTGGCATTAGCTACAGCAGAGACAGTGACAATTACAGCGGGGACTCCATAGCCACCTGCCATCATGTAGAGGGTTTTGAAGTTGGTGTTAAAGACCAGGACTACCATCCTGAAGAGTTGTATGCCCTCCAGACACATCCAGCAAAATGATGCCAGGTAGAAGAAATGCAGCAGCCCTGCTACCACTGCACAGCCAACCTAATGCATTAGGGAGAGAGATGAGGGTCAGGATGACAGCAGTGAAAAAAAGGACAAAGGATGGTGAGAACTTGCTGATTTGTTGTTTATAAATCTTCAGCACCCACATAAATCATTCAGTAGCTGTGCTGTTACTTAGTATCTATTCCTCTGCAGCATTCAAAGGTGTCAGATATGTTTCTGCACTCATCCGGACAGTGCAGGCATTTTGACTGTGTAAGCTGTTACAGAAGTTTTTACCCTGTTATCTGTACGAGAGATCCCTGCAAGGAAGATAAGGCTGGCAATGAAGAGGTTGATGCAGAGGTGCAGGTGGATGCTGGTTCTTGGGCTTTGGATGGAGCGGATCAGAGAGAACGTCAGGATGCAGATGAACAGGCAAATTAGTGAAACGGACAGACCCACCCAGGTGATCAGCTGCAACTCAAACCTTTCCTGTTGGGAGAAAAAGAGAGAGAAGGGTTACATTACAGATCACAGAAATTGACTTACGTTTTCTGTATAAACTCTGAGCATCACAATTTATTATTTAGCATTATTTATGTAATGTATGCTTTAACCTTCATCTCATAGAGCGCCATGAGCACAGCAAAGCTGCTCAGGTGGGTACAGGAACACACAGTGTATTTAGGGTTGGATTCCACTACACTGCAGCCACGAGCAGACCATGTCCCTCCTTTCTCCGAGAAATCCCAGAACACGCAGGTGTGGTTAGATTTATCTGACTGTGAAACAAAATAGAGATTATGACCATTATTACATTACATTACATTACATTTAGGCATTTAGCAGACACTTTTGTCCAAAGCGACTTCCAAAAAAGAGCTTACATAATTATGATATAACAATTATATTATAAGTAATATTTTCCTGCGGAGATAGATTATCACCCGTAAAAGCAAACATCAACGCTACCTGTTTCAGGTGGAAGAAAGTCAATTTGACTGGCTTTTTGAGGTGGCTTGTGTTTCTGTTAGTGACAGTGACAGTCACGACTTTAGAGTTGATTTTATAAACTTGGTTCACTCGTGGTTTCATCCCACTAAAGAAGCCATCTGCAGAGTCTTCCAGGTTTGCATAACTCAGCAAGGACACTGCTGTAAAGCCTTTCACAATCATAGCAGGATAACACAGGATTAAGTGGACATTCATTACATTTATCATTTATAGTCATCTATGATTACAATGTTAATTTTAGGCATGATCATTACCTGGGTAATAGGATCGATCACCAGCAGCTGTCTCCAACTGGATGTCCAGCTGAGCATGCTTGGATGATAAATTCACAGCTCCCTGGGGTATGTCATTCCCCCTATGTACCAGCAGATCCAACTCTGGACCCAGATACAAATATCAGCTTGTTATCAACATGCACGGCTTCTGAAATGAAATCTACCAGCTCTTGAAGAAGCGTAAACCTCTTGAAGGAACAATTTGTCTTTGTAAATGAACAAAGAGCTATGGCTAAATTGAACATACCATTGTGAAATGGAAAGCAAAGAAACCAAAGCAAAAAATACAAAGACAAATTCAGTTGCTTCACTAAATGTCATTTAATATTTAACCTGTGTGAGTGGAGGATCTTGTTGTCCCGGGGGCCTTAATGAAAGGTCCTATGAACCCCAGAGCATTTTCCACCGAGTGCAGAACGGTGGAGACCTCCCTGTTATCCTTGAAGGCTCCTTTGGACAAGAGCTCGTCGATCATAGACAACAGTCTCTACAGTCACGCGAGAGGAGGGGGAGAGGGAGAAACAGGAGACAGAGTCGGGCCAAGGCAGACTTTCAGGCTGTACACCGCCCCAGGTCAACATAAACAGTCTACAAAGTTGAGCAAAGACATCTGAACACCCTGTGATAGAGCTTAAAAATGGCCAAACTTCCTGTTTCTGTGCTGCTTGCGAGGAACTGAAAAAAATTTGAATTTCAATAAATTTAATTGTAGAAATACCTTTAGTAAGCCCTCTCCATCCAGCTCTGTGGCATCATGCCTTTCTGTAAGCTCCAGACAGCTTTTTTTCAACTGCACCAGATCATGTTCAACTTGAAAATTCTAGGAGAGCAATTTAGGGAGAATGATACAGAATTATAAGGCAATAAACATTTTAAATAAATGTTGAATTGTGATACGGTTTCTGATGTTGCTTTACCTCTTTCAGATTGTTTATGTCTTTGTAAAAATCACAGTTTAATGCTGAGGAAACAGGAAGCTTAGTTTTATTAAATGTGCTTGCTAATGGCTATAGCACTGGTATTATGAAGACATATTCATAAAAATGTTCAGTTTATATATTTACTGAACAAACGCCAGTCCAGTAATGGATGTTGGAAAACAGTCGAGTGCTGCTTTGTTCTCACCAGTGCAGCGAGATCCTTTGTTGCCATAGTCAGTGAAACCCGTGTTGCATGCACAATAATGGCCGCTGGCTCCACGGTGGCAGGTTCCATTTCCGCAGATTGTCTTATCAATCATACATATGTCTAATATGGAAACAAATCAGGGAGAGGAAAATGGTCACTCTATGTGCTAATGTAACAATAAATATCATGGTCCACCAGAACGTTCACTTCCAAAATGGTGCTTAAGGGTTTTTTAAAGACAATGCATAAAAAACATAAAGCAGACTGGACAGAACAGGACAGCTAACCACCCAGCTCTAAACCACCCATCTATGCTATCATTTGTGACAACTCTTTAAAAAGTGCATTGTAATCAAACTATACTGCAAAGAATATTTGTCTTTTTTTGTTTACATTTACAATGCTCTTCTACATTTTTGGAATAATTCTCTTGAAAGACCACATAACTCTGCAACCATCAAAACCATGTCACTTGATCAAACAAAACAGGAAACAACTAACATCTGTGTCAAAATAACTTTAGATGTTTTATAAAACAATGTGAGACTCATTACTAGATTTAATAACTTGTAAAAATGGTAAAATAAGTATTTTGCCACTGCATATGATAGCCTTACCTTTACATTGCTCATGATTTCCAGAGAAGTTAGATTTGCCAGATTCCAGTCCAAAGCCAGCATTACAGACACAGTGATAACTGCCTGGTGTGTTTGTGCATGTTGCATTCTGACCACAAACATTTTCTTCTTGACATTCATCAATATCTATATCATCAAACAGGAAACAGACATTTAAAAATAGCTGTGAAAGGAAACCATCACTCACCCATCAATGTTTATCACCTTAAACACATAAAGAGATCACACTAACATCATCTAATTCTATCACATATAAACATACCCTATTGATATCCTACCACAGTATTTTATTATAGTGAGGGTACTGAAATTTCTTTAGTGATAAGCATCTTACCTGTACATGTAACATTGTCACCATGGTGAAAAACTTCCCTGCTAGTACTGGATTTGAATCCAACATCACAAGTGCAGAAATAAGATGCAATTATGTTATTACATTTGGTTTTAGGTCCACAGCCGTCTTTGTTGTCCAAACACTCATTGATATCTTAAAGCAAAAAAAGATTTCTGTATTTAGATGTAGACTGCAGCAGTAAAACTTAAATTCATGTTGAATCCGAGTCTCTGCCATCATTTTTTTCAATATACAACATACTTTACCTTTACATGTTTCTGGTGTTTCCGCTGAAAAATTCACAGTCTTTGATAATGTTATGAAACCATCAGCACACTGGCAGTAGAAACTTCCATGTGTGTTTAGACACTTTGCATTCTGTCCACATGGCCAAATATTATCAGGCTCGTCTTCATCAGCACATTCATCATCATCTTAATTAAGGACACAGGGATGTGAAACAGATGGAAATCATGTAAAAAATCTTCAATAAAAATATATTTGAAATAGATCTAATACTAAATATATAGTAAGTCAGGACTCCAAACTCTTGCAATTTCTCTATATTATTTGATTTCACACAATCATTTAGCAAACCACATGATATATTTTCAGGTTGAATGCAAAGATGAGCAATGTATGATAAACACCACAAAAGCGCACACATGCCACAGCATGGTGGTTTATCAGTCAAGATAAGTTAGATTTTCATACCAACGCAGCCTTGCTTCTCAAAGTTAAATCCTTTTGGGCAATCTGCTTTGGACAGGACTATGACGAGGGAGAGGTACAGAGCTGAAAAGCAAGCAGGTGACTGTTAGTCTACAGTTCATCACCTACATCAATGCAACATCTGCTACACTGACACCAGCCTTACTCAACACAAAAATCATTCAAAGATATTTCAGTCTAGCAACAGGGATATTTAAGAATCACTTTGACCACATAAACAACACCAGGAATGTTTTGACTTTTCAAAAGGCTCTGCAGAAAAGGTAAACTCCAATATTCTCTACACTCATTTCCTAAGATTGTTCCAACAGCATCTGTAGCATAATTCAAAATGAACAACATATGGGTGTCTGGATAACTCTGCTTCCTATGTGTGAGGAACCATGAGCTGGCATGGCACAAGCACAAAATAGCATTACATCCTAAGGGGTGTAAGAGTCAGTTCTCTGTGGTTTCCTAAATGACACCAGATGGGTGTTGTGTACAGTGTATGGAAACAGGAAGAAGTTACATTTTTTTTCTATTGTCAGTCCATACAGTGAATTCAGTATAATCCTCAAAGGAAGCAGCTAATTCATTATTTATTAAAAGGTCAGTTCAAACAAATCACTAAATGGCATATATTATAGTTATCAAACATTGTATCTAGCCATATACATCGTTTTTACATTAACTGTTGACATTTTAAGATACACTAATAAACTGTCAGCAGTTTCTGACAGAGAGATACAATCTTTCATTCACGTCCAATTTATTAGTGTTTTACCTTTGGAAGAAAAAGTTTCCCAGTAAAAGCTGTTGGCTGGATATAGTAGATATTAGGGGAAAGTAAGTACAGCAAGTTTTGGTGATTTAGCAGAATTGACCATTTAAATACTAATAAAAAAATATATATAATGTGGATAAATCAGATTTCAAAAAGTTTTTTCTATCTGGACAGCTGCCATTATGGTGTACATTGAAACATCATATGTAGGGACAGGATAACATTAGAAAATGGCTTCCTAAGATTGCAATCATGATGTAATGAAATCTTTCAGTGTTTTATTTGGCACAGGATATAGTCTACCAATGTTTTAACACATTGTAACACATTGTTTGTTCCTCTGAAGTCATAGCAGACTTTTCACTGACAGGAGACAAGTAATGTGCTGTGCGATTAGCTCATAGTGTATAAATATCACTTTAAAAGCAGAAGAACAGAGGTCCTCTGTGCAGTGGGGCCCAGATAGCGGGTTGTTTAAAGAAAAGCTGCTGTGTTCAGCATCACACTCCTTCCTTGTCTCCTAAGTTGTTTGGGCTCTTTCCCACACTTTGGCTTCAGGCTCTGATTGCTGCAGAGATGCTCTGCATTAAGAACTATGTAACTTTGGCAGTGACACTTAGGATAAGATTGCTGGCAGATTTGGTCTCAGTGGAAAGTTATTAAACAAAGGAATAAAACATGGAATTTAGAAATAAACATTATTCTGTGTCTAAAATTGTACTGTTGAGTTCAAATGAGACAGATATAAATACTTCTTAAAAGTTTGAAAGGCTATTGCAGCCACTTAGTTTCCCTCCTTGGAGCTAAGAACATTCTCAAACCTTCTCAACAGAGGATTATTTTCCATCCCAGCTACAGTTCAAATGGATGACAGATGTGACTCACCCAGTATCAGGAGGTTCCACCTGCCTGCCATGGTGAAGAGGAAAACACTGTCCAGATGTATAAAGAAAGTTAACACAACCTAAACATAAACGTGGAAACTCTCTACACTGAGATGGTGCGGTTCACTTCTCTTCGGTTCTCTTCTTTTCCCAAAGTGGCCCCAGTTGTTTCTGTAACTTAAAAAAGGTTAAGGAAGAAAATGTTTATCCACCATTCAAGTTAATGGGTGTGGAAAAGTAGCTATACTATATGCTGATATGAGCAAATACAATAGCTATATATATATATAAATATATATAAATGTTGAAATCAGTAGTCCCTCATCTCATACAATGACCTCTCCTTTCTCTCACTCTCCCTGTCCCTTTCTTCTCTTTGAATCTTCATCTGCTCTCACTACCAAGGTAATATGCTGAGATGAGATTTTCTGTCAGGGAGGAGTTTCTCTCTCGCTCTGAACCATGCCTCTGACAGATTTGTAGAGGAGACAGGCAGAAGTTACTTCTGCTGTTTTTGGGGAGGAGTAATAGTGAGAGGAAATGGCTGTGCTAGCTCACTCGACTCTATTTCCATGACAGCAGTGTCAGAAAAAAGTGTTTTTGCACAGGGTTTTTCTGTCTCTCTGGCTCACCTCATCTTGTCTTTGCTCATCTGACTGTAATTTACCCCTCTATGGGATTCTGTGATTAGGGGACAGGGGGTCAAGTGGAGTTTAGACTACGAGACTGGTCATTGTTTTACAAAGTCCAGCTGGTGGGTATACCCTCCCATAGGCAGCATTTTAGTGTGCAGCCTGCCAACTATGGTGATGACATATATATATCTTTTCCCTCTGAGTGCGTGTGTCTGAGACAATGTAACAATGTTGAGCTTTATTTGGAAAGATGTGAACAAAGAACAGAGGAGTTTAAAAAAGACATAATTCTCCATGCCTGAAGTCAGATCTACTGTTCTTCTTTTTAATAGTGCTGCTGAAGCAAATGATTTAGTTCAAAGATTACTGTAATGTTTACAAAAGAACAAAAATAGTGCAAACTGCTACTTTAAACCAAAACCTTGTTTCCTTGATAACCTTGATAAGTACGAAGAAATACAATTCTGAGAAACCCTGTTAAATGAAGGTACACAATGTTTTTTTCTTCATCGCTCACTACACCTGTGTCACAAGGTACCTCCCTGTTATACATGGCCTTTCTTATGCAGACTTGCTTGTAGTGGCTTAAGCTTTAAAAAGGAAATGTTGACTTACTGTATGCATTTATAAGAGTAGCCTAGTGGAACAAAACAAATTGTAAAATTTTCAACAACTTTTCTTGTTTCCAGCCCGCAGTGGCAAGGTCATTTTCAGGTCTGAACACACTGTCCCAAGGCTGACAGGCAGGGTGGGTATAGCATTATTTCACACTTCTAAACAATGAGGTGAGCTTTGCGGGCCTGGGTACATTGAGGTGACCGACAACCGGCCTACAGGGACTTCAGCTGCGCATGCTCACAGAGGGACCTTGAGGTGGACATTTGCATGACCTATAAAAAAACCCTTGCCTATAAACATGCCTATATGTATTTGAAGGG
Source organism: Nannoperca obscura (assembly GCA_036024295.1). Classification (NCBI taxonomy): domain Eukaryota; kingdom Metazoa; phylum Chordata; class Actinopteri; order Centrarchiformes; family Percichthyidae; genus Nannoperca; species Nannoperca obscura. The sequence continues at coordinate 24,405 of JAVQJL010101774.1, forward strand.
ATTCTATTTTTACAAGAAATTACTCATTTGTTCCACCAGTAACAGCTGTGCTGAACTTGATGAATCCTTGCAAGGAGTGATGAGGTCAGAGCCCAGGTGCCAGATATCACCTCTGTATATATAGGCTACTCTATACTTCACTTAAGCTGGCCAACTGAACTACAGTGTCTTGCTACAGTTTAGTTCTAGCTTCTTTTTCAAAGAGTGATTTCCAGCCAATATGATCATGGCATGCATCCAGCTGTTATCCTGTTATCTCACGACCTTTTTCCTGCCCATATCAAGATAGTGTACATATAGAGTTTTGGATGTTTTGTGTTGGCTAGGTTTGTTTTCATTTTGTTTCTTTCTGAATTCTCAAACAATGAGGAGGGACCTCAGTGTGGCCCAGCTGTCTCAACAACTTCCTGACAAAACCTGAACAAAAAGGTCAGAGTGGAGACTGAGCAGTCTGGCCAAACCACTTTGTCTTTCAGCCATGACTTTTAAAATGTTCTATTTTCAAAGAAAGCTTCAGTCTTGTGTAGTGCCTCAAGAAATATTTCCCAAGCTGCTATGATGTAATACTTGTGTCTGCTATTGTGTTGAATGATGTTGAAGTCCTTTCATAAGAAAATGATTTGATAAAAAAGAGACTTTAATAATGCCAATTATATTTTATAATTACTTTCACAAATAGCTATATACCACACGTTGGATAGTGTGCCACCACATCATGTTTGAAACATTCACTACAGTAACTGGGTGACGGGGGGAAAAAATCTGGCCTTTTAGTTTATGAACCACATGAAGGTGTTGCTGACAGAGCTGTTAGAACCTTGTAGTTCTTTTTTTTTTTAAGGAAGATATGTTGATTGGTCATAAACTGCTGCTGTGTTGAGTGCCCCAGGGATGACATTTTTTGTGGTTCCATCAGCAAAGGTCTTATGGGATTCTTCCTCTAGATTGATGCAGAAAACAAACTCTGTGGCCAACAAAGGCTTGATGACACTTACAGGTAGCCTCACTTGACTGATTGAACTACTTTCTTGACATAGTGTTTAAATTTCAATTGCAGGTCAAATAAAATCCAATATTCCTGGAGTTTGGTTTGACGTAGGGAGCAAGTGGACCAACACACTGGAAAATGCCATTTGTTGCTTTTTCAGGGCCCAGAGAGAGAATCAAGGCCTAAATAGTAAACAAAAATCTGAATGTCGACCCTTCTTTCTTCTATCCTACTTGTCCCTGTCTGACTTTTCTTCTGCTGGAAACCATAAAGTCATTTAAACCATAAAAATAGTTTTACTGTCAAAATTCCATTTCCCTTATTTTCTATCTGCTTCCCATTTAAGTGTTTTTTAAAAAAAACACATGCTTTTCTAATCCTTTTAGCTAAAATTATATATTTATTATATATTTTATAAGTGTTTATTTCATTTAGTCTATGTTTCGTTGATGTTTTTTTTTTAAAAGAACAATTTCTGCTAAAGCTCATCATTAATAGGCTTAATTTATTTAAATGCATAAGCGGATGCATGCATGTTGAATGTTGTGAGAACATAACCAATAACTCAACACATGCTTTTGAATGCAGTCTGCAAGTCCCTGACCTTATGTGCTACAATACGTGCAAAGTGACATTTCCTTAATATAGCTGTGAAAAAAAGTTTTCATGCAGAGGAAATGTGCTCATATTGTTGTTACTCTTTCACACCTTCAAGCTTAAGTTTTGTTAATAATGGAGGAAGTGATGACAAACCTGTCACACTTATTGAGGACATTTTGTGTTGCTGCTTGAATTATGTTGCTTGAACATTTAACAATTTTATGACTTTTATGTTTTTGTGGCAGTTTCTGTTATGCATTCCTATAAACACTCACCTAACCCTGTCCCCCTCTTTCGCACTCACATATGTTGCACATATGACATTTTGTCTTCCTGTTTCTTCCTCCCTTTCCTCCTTTCCATAGGGTCCTGAGGGGGGGGTGTCGTGCCCGGGTGCTACGGTGGATTCCCTACCGAAGCTTCCCCACAACGCAGAGCGCAAGCCGAAGAACTACAAGCAGGCTTCAAGCCTCATACAACAATTTTTTTAATTAATAAATTGTTTAAATGTATCTCGTTGATGGTGTGGTCCTCCTTGTTAGTGAACTATCTGGTAGTGTCCATCTTGCCCTTTCAGAGAGATTCTTCAGGGGAAATATAAGAGTTGTGGGACAATTCCTTGTCAGGCCCAGTGTCCTAATCTTAGTTAAGGTGCAAAAAGAAGATATAACATCAAGGGTGGAGGACAATAGTCGCTTTGTAATTTACTAAATGATGTTTACTTCTTTGTGACTAACAGATGAAACACTGGCTAATTAGAAATTAAAATACAAGCCGTAAAATAAATGACCAATAATGAAAAGAAACTTTGAAAGCAAGAGAAAACATTAAACTCTTAAGCTTTTGTTGTGCGTAGGGTAGGATTGTAATCCACCATGTTTTTTTAAGAACACGCCTCAGTGCTGCACAAATGTAGCTGTAGGGAGTGCCAAACTAGAAGTGTTACTGCTAACTGTGAACCTTCACCAACTCATGGTGAAATGGCACCATCTAGTGGACATTACACCATCATCTACCGCATTCTTTTTGTAAATTGAACTGAAAATGTTGGAAACATCAGATGTCCATTGGCTACAATTATCTCAAATGCTTTACAATTCTCACAATCTATAGCTGTACATACAGTAGTACATTTATTGCTAAGTGCAATCTTCATGTTTGCTCACCTTAAAATAAAATAAGGGATACATAAATAACATTTTATTTGTAAACATTCTTCTTGGTGGTGCAGATTAGGACAGGCAGTTACTGAGTAGAGACGGTAATAGGTGCAAGATAATTTTCAGTGTTGAGAATTATTCTTATCAGGTGCAATGTGGAACAACAATTTACCTCCTGTTATTGGGTTGGAAATTAAGGCGGATCCACTAACTCAGCAAATTCCGCAAGTTTAAGGAAAATTCTAAAACATGCTGATTTAAGCATTTTGAACCGATGCTGGTTTTCATGTACAGCACCAAAGCCAGAGGGCCGCTCCAGGGCAAATGATCAAACCATGTTTCATGTTAACTGAGAAATACTTGCATTTCAATACCCTCTCTAACCTCTCAGGTCCATAACTGAATCTTTTAGACTGAGTTAGTTTTAATCATTTTGGACTGGATTATTAGATGGTATGCATGTAAATTCTCACATACAACATTCATTTAATCGCTTTATTATTGACCTTTTCTTTGATTACAGACATTGTGAAGTATGCATCGCAGGTATAATTTTTGACCGGCAATAGATAAAGTTTCAGGTAACTGGTACTACTATACATTGTACACTGATCTTTATACACTTACTATATCGCTAGCTAACCAGCGAGATTACATTAAAATAAATAAAACTAGTAAGCAGAATATGCAGTGTATCAAATTAAAATGATTATCATTACAAGGTTGGTCACACTGCAGGCAGCACAGCGAGACAGGGAGGGAGAGGCATGCTGGAAGCAGACAGAGACATGCTCTGAATATACAGGTGATCAGGTGAGAAAGTGGAATGTGATCTATAAAGCGATTTAATAGAGCACATAGACAGTGTCAGAAGCCAGGTATCTTAGTAAGGCACTACAGGTAAATGCATCTTGTGTGTGAATGACTGTGGTTACATGGACAGCAATACTTCCACCTTGGTCAGATTAAGACACGGGTGGACAGGTTTGGGAAAAGTTGCGTGTTATAGCATGTAAAACAGAAAGCAACTGACCCAAACAAAATGTGGAGGGGCAGCCACTATCTCAGAGAAATCAGACTATTGCTTTAAATGTGAATTCAAATGATCAATGAAGGCCTCAAACTATAATATAATCTCTAATCATTTTTTTGCACTTTAAAAAAGTGGACTCACCCCAATGTCTATACCATGGCTACGCCCTTGTGTATGAGCATTTTAGCTACACCCAATGCAGTAAAAATAAGGATGATCTCAGTGTATGTTGAGGTTAGCATCATTGTACAATGATGCATGGTAAAGAAAAAAGGTTGCAACCACCAGCGTGTGCACACCCACGATGTTGTGTGACCAACAGGTGCATGCTGGGTCTGGCTAGCATAACTTACTAAATGCTAACGTGCTCGTGGTGGACCCCCCCCCCCCCAGCAAAGACTCTACGTTCACTTAGGAACTTGTAATCGTGAACGAGCCGAGTGGACTGGCCTATCTATCGTGCTTTGAAAATGAACGAGCAAAGAAGTTAACCGTAGAGCAGATCGTGGAGGACTTCCTGGTGCACAAAGCCCCGAGAGTGCCTTCAGACAGGTGAGTACAAATACAAACTCATTAACTAGTCATTCATCGTTGCATAGAAACATAACGTGTGTGTGCGCGCGCGCGTACATTCAAAATTGAACGCAGTGCCGCTTACTCGGAGTATATTTTAACTGGCTTACTTTTTAAAAACAATCTTTAAGTTCCATTTAAGACTAAGAGTTCTCATCAAGCCACGAATCTTTGGCCTTTTCAACCGTCTTTCTGCTGTGAACTCCTGCATGTCAAGTTTTAACATTAAAAGCTGCTAATAGAGAGCTGTGCAGAGTGGCAGGTGCCCTTTTAATTCCCCACAGAGGGACTGAACTGGACTTGTCTAAGTTGCTTCAAGACTAACAGCCACCCTCTCAGACGTGGACGTGGATGAATCTTGAATCATCTTCCAGTGCAATCTGGTCTGAATAATCAGTCCAGTCGGACCATGAGTTAGAGACCTATTCATGGTCCGGGATATTTTTTGTCACTCACAAAAACAGTCTTGTCTGCTGGATCATTTGCATATGGCCTACATAATGTGAATGTGAATACAGAGTGACAGTGTCATGGCTACAAAATCTACCTGGCCCTTGTGAACTTCATCCACGAGGACTATCACAGAGAGGCCTCTGAGGTTACACTCTGTCCCTGAGGTTCTCAGGCCTCCAAGAGAAAACTGTGGAAAGTTCATTCCTGGTGAAGCTTTTATGGACTGCTTCTCCTTAACTCTAGTTCTGTCCAAACGCCTCCTATGTTTGGCTGGAGATGAGGACATGTAGGAACTGGATAGCCAGCCCTACTACAGTATGATTCTCCTTAAGAATGCATGCTATAGTTAAAACTGCATCTTGTACAGACCTGTACCAATGATACTTTCAATGTTATGGCAAAACCACCTATGTATTAAGTCAAAACACGTAACAAAATGTATTACATAAAACTAATTTGGTCTTTATAGCTTAATCATTTATTACAGCAGGAAACATTCCACATTTTTAAATTAAATGAGCATTCTTGACCAGAAATGTTACCTTTCCTCACAGTCTCTGTTGATCTACACTATAAATAAAAAGTCTATGAATATCACTGAGTCTCACTGCACTTTGCAGATTTTAAGCAACAGCCCCCTAGTTTGGACTAGTGCATTGCATTTGGATTTATCAGTAAACATGTTAAACATGTTAATGGCCACATTCTCAGACATTATAACACTCCCATTAAAGCTGTCACATCCTCCTGCTGCACCCAAAGTTATGTGTTCTTCATAGTTTATTGTATTGCATTATATTTGTGAAAATATTTCATAAAATACTGTTTACTAACGTCTATGAGGCTATTAGCAAGATTAACTTGGAGAAGTTGATGCTTTATGAGGTCCGTTTGATGCACCGTACTTGATGGATAGTAGTTTAAGACTTTATAATAGTTAATAATGAGGATATTTATGTTCTTACTAAACCAACTGAATACTGTAACCACTGTGTGTAAGTAGAGTAGTGGTTCTCAGTAGAGGATCCTTTAAAGAGAGGATCCCTTTAAAGGATTAAAGGAGTTGCAAGATTCTGTGAGAAGTATGAAGTAAATTACCACAAATTAGTGTGGGATCTTTGTGAATAAGTGCTGTATAAGAAGCCAGACTGAACCACTAAAAGCTCAGCAGTTGCCCAGTACGCAGCACTGATGTCTGTGGCTAATGTGGATTTAAGCATTCACTGTCGGCAACAAGCCCTAGATAGCCCATTAATCTTAAAGTGAGCTCCTCCAGACCCATTCAACATCTCTAAGTTCATAATCATAGACTGATGTACTTCATATTGTATGAAACACATTTGAACTTGATTGTGCCGTAATTTGATTGCAAGTGTTTACAGTATACATGTGAATGTGGTTTTGCTTTTTGGAGAGCATAAATAAACAAAAAGCTACAGGGCTGCTCAAGGGATAAGTGATCAAACACTTAGAACAACATTAGGATAATTGCATTGCGCTATCCACGCTAGTGTTCATAACTTCATACTGTTAGTTGGGTCCATGCATGCATGTGTAAAGGGAGATGCGCTCATAGGTCTTTTAGGAGTCATGAGTGCAAAAGTGTTTAGATCCACTAGAGTGCTTAGGCAAATATGTTCAACTTACGCTACAAACACTTTGGAAATACAGTTGAGTAGGATAGTCAAAGAGTGTTTGTTTATTTTAATTATTGGAAACTAATGAAGAAATGTGTTTTAATGCTGTGTATGAATCTTTTTCTTTCTTTCAGCTTTTGTTCTGATTTGACACAAAAATGGACTTATAATCAAAATAAAAAAACAGTGACAATTAGTGAGAGCAGACACTACTGTAGGTATACTAGTTGCACTCCCAAATCCCAGACCTCAGTTTGGAAGCTGAATGTGCACTCTGTTAGCCTAAGCATTTTAAAATTCCTTTTTAGTCACATCTGAGACATGAAGATTTGTTGGTGTTTTTATGCTGGGTATATTTGTGTCTATTGTTCCAACTGTGATTCAAGCACTGCATGTCTGTGTAGGATTAATAGAGAATAATTCATTTGGGCATCAACACTTGTCACCGAAATTGCTTTAGGAGTTGCCTGAAGAACAACTATATCACAGCTATTAGTCTATAAGTCTCATCAATGTGTTTTATCTGAGCACGGTGCAGTGGTACTAGGTTAATCATGAGATAGCAACTGACGTGTTTGGCAACTCTAAAATAATTCTAAGGCTGTAAACTCTAAAAGTCAGTCCAATTCAGGCTATGAGCTGGGGAAAAAAGTAATATAACTTCAGAGTTTTATCACTCCTGCTCAAAATCAGCCTCTGCATTCCAGTTTAACTTCAATCAGGGCTGAGTATGCAGAGAGCTCCTGCTGTAAATGACAAACTGCAGATAAAGCGGGAGTTGGTCAAGTGGCCACATACTGTAGGGGAGGGTGTGAGGCTTGTTGTGCTTCTGTTCAACCAGCAGGATGCACTGCAGCCCCATCACGCACCAGCTTTAATGTCAAGAAAACTATCAAGCTGAAAAGCACAGTTTCAGTGAGTCTGAGATTCATATTTATGTATGTGGGAAAATGAATACCATTTTTCACATAAATGAATATCTGCGCTCAAATTAGAGGTTGGAGAAATGGCTGAGATTATCTTGTTGCTTAATGCTTAATTGAAGCCAGCTTCTAATTAGCTTGGCTATTATCATCCAACTTAGGAACAATTCCAGATTTCTAAAACTTTTCAACATGGTGAGAATAGAATTTGGCCCCTAGAAATACATTTAAAGCTACTGCATTATGAAGAATTCTAATCTGTCCTCTTGTCACAGCTTCACCCACTGTGACCTCTTTTTAATTCTCATCCTGCTCAACATTAATTTAGCTAAGAGCAAAATCTCTGAATTAATGTCCCTTCATTCCTTTTTCTTACCGTGTCACCCTCATTACATGCTATGTAAGTGCCGGGTGTCTTACCTCTCACAAGGCCCATACAAGTTCCCAATTCTATATCTGCAGCACATTTTCTTCACTGTCATTCTAAACACTGTGCTGGTTGAGACAAATGACACTTAGTTTGCTACACAGAATGGAGTTGTGCATTGAGCGTTGAGGCCCTGAATGGATCCCCGTGGTTTTCATAAGAGTATAATTCCTCTGCTTGTGTCTGCACTGCAGGCTGGTGGCAGCTCTGATTGTGGCCATACTGCGCGGGTGCCAGTGTGAATGAATTGTTCCAAAGTGATGTCCTGCACAAAGAGCTTACCTGGGAACAAAGCGTGACAGATTTCGTTGCACTGCAACTGCGCCAGGAATTCTGCCTCTGGACCACACACACTGGCACACCTGCAAGGTGTTTTCTGGCACGTCTGACGTCCACATGCGTCAGGAGTGGTGTTGGTGTTGATTGATAATTTCTGACCTGTTGGCGAGTAACACTCACCCTCGCGCCCTCCAGCCCTCTAAATACAGTATATTCTAAACGCCTGTCAGCCAGCAGCTCCCATTCTGTCGCGTCCTTCTCCTTCTCTCTCTTTTTTCCACCTCCCTTTGAATTATTGAGCTCTTTCTTTCAAGGGGACCAGTTCCTTTCATCAGATGTGTAGGCCATCAAGCTTGCTTCACCGCTCCTTCAACCGTGGCTGCAGCCGTCCCCATGTTGCCTCATGACATTGAGGAAATCACTCACATGCCCCTCACTCCACCACTTGCTCCCTCTCAATCTTTTTTCAAGCTCACACCCTGCTAACCCCTTCTTTAAATATCTCCCTCTTGCCTTCACACTTTCTATACCTCTTTTTCTGCAATGTTCATCCCTCTCTTTCCCCTAACCCCCCCTTTTTTTGCTGTGTTTTTCTGTAATGTCACGGCCCACTGCTGGGTGTCACTGAGTTGATGGAGGGAAAAAATGGAGGACTGAGGCAAGGGAGGGGCTTGTCAGGAGTGTGTGCGTGCGTGCCTGGACGTGTCGTATGAGAAACGGGCAGAGAGAGAAAGACAGACAGAGAGGCAGAGTGACAGACATTATGCCTGCGGGTGTGTCTTGTGTAAAATGCTCCATCCTGGTGAAAAGACACTTGGCAGTTAGTGCGCCACCGCTTGCAATAAAGCCATACAGACTGGTGCTTGTGACTCCTAATGGTGTTCCATTACAGTCTCCCAAAGGACCTCTTTCTGTACATACACACAGACTTTAGTCAGGTTCCATCGGTATATATGCACTCTTGTGCCACCTAAAGCCAAGTGCGTTGTCTGGCACTAAGGTATACACATGGGAAAACCGTAGAATACTGATTAAACTGTTTGTAATACTGCTACTCATGTTTACCTTGCACTCAAATCACTGCTTCTGTCTGGCTGTGGAGGAAGAGCACAGCACCAATGGTGCCTTTATTCTCTGCTCTGTTGTTGTGGGTTCATTTTGCCCCACAGAAAGCACTGAAGCGAATCTTAAGGATCCCTTTTAAAAGCTATGGCAGCAGCGCATGTGATCTAAAACCCAATCAGGGAGACATTTCAGCTTGGCGCAATTGCAACATTATGAGAGTCGATAAGACCTTACTGTTTAATACAATGATTTTCACGTGTCATCTCTCTTTATCGCTCAGGTCAGTCAATAGAATTGATTCAATCAGCAGCAGAGCACAAAACACAAGCTGAAAAAAAAAGAAATCACCCATTCAGTGGCAAACACAACTCACACTGACAGTAGCAAACATCTCAACCCGACAATGCACAAACACACATGCATACTCACACAATTGCTAATCAGGGATTTGGAGATTGTGGGTTTGGAGGTGTTTATGTGCGTAGGATTTGGGTGTGAATTCTGTTTGAGGGAAAAGACAGATGTGTGTTCAGCCACCAAGACAGTAAATTCAGCGGGAAGTGCTTTTGGAAAGCCCCACAGCTATTCAAACAGATTAACAGCAACAAACAACCAAACAAAGCACAATAAAACACAGTGGATGGCCGCCAACTGACCAATGGCAACAAGTGATTTATGTTTTACGGGATGTAGCCCGTGTATGGGAGGTCAGGAGGCTTGCAATATAAAAAGTAGACTAGTTTGCGGTGTGTGTTTCTATGTGTTGGTTTAGGGTTGAGAGAGGTCTCTGGCATGAGTGGGTGGTAAAAATGCCCCAACTCCTGTGATACGTGATGATCTGAGGAGGAAGTGGGAAGTGGCTGATCCGGTCCGTGTTATTAGTCGAGCTCTGTTAGACCATGTAATAGCCTCACAGCGCAACAGGGAGTCGCTGTTCCAAGAGCTGACTCTGCCCAGTATGACATCCTGATATGGAAGATTTTTGTAACCGTGCTACAGCAAAACTCACTGGATAGCTGTGTACAGGTGTGTGTGTGTGTGTGTGTGTGTGTGTACGCACACACACCTGTGCGTGCGCGTGTGTGGCTAGCTCCTGTTTGCATAAGTGCTGATTCTGCTCTTCCAAACCCTTCAACTCTGCATTTTTTCACAGATTTTCCCCCCTCTGCTGTGCCCTCATCTCCTCTCCTCTCTTCATCGCCACACAGCTTGCCTCCTCGCCCTTTGCCTCAATTCGTCACACATACATTTTCATTACCCCTTCCAACCCTGCCAAAAAAACTGAAAAAAGCACTCCACCACCTCCTCCCTTCACCCAGAGTTGCAAACAACATGAGGTAGTGGGCATCAAGCAATATCCAACTCTGGAAAAGTGAGAGCTTGACATTTATTAGACAGTTATGAACCTTGGTGAAGGGAATGAGTGTATGCGGCATGGATGGAGTACAGTGTGAGAGTGGAAGCAGGCAATAAGAGAGAGGAGGACATCAGGCATAAGAGCCAAGTGGAAGGCAATTACTCAGGATGAGAAAAAAAACCATGTTAAGATGGGGTACAGATTCTCCTGACAAAGGCCTGAAAAAGTAAAGGAGAAAATGGGTCTGTATTATGTGAGAAAAGTAAAAAATAACTAAATAAAGGCAGATTGTGTTCACGAGTCACTCCAGGTCTGACCTGTAGCCCAGGAGAAAGTTGATCTTATTTCTTTGTAAGGCACCTCACCTGTTTCCTGCACTTCAGATACCAACAGGTTGCAAAGTAGCAGAGACACATGATACATTTTTTAAGATTACACACCTGCGGTTCTTAAAAAGGATCCGTGTGCGATTTAAAACTTGTGACTATGCGGAACTTTCAACTTTTTCAATTGCTGCGCTAGAGAGAAAATGTTGGAACCCGTACTTACACAAAGCTTAGATACACATTGGAACACACACACACACACACACACACACACACACACACACACACAGTCCACACTCCACAGTGTATGCATGCTCATGCAACCATACAGCATATTTAGCTAAGTAATAAAGCAGCATTGTTTAAAGAGAGAAAATACAGCAAATGAATCAATATACAGCCCCCATGCCAGGGCATTTTATGTGGCATCTGTTTTCCATTCCTTTGCTCGGCACAAAGAGCTGGCCGGGTGCCGCAGCACTGTGGCCAATCTCTCTCAGCCAGGGTTGAGGTATGCAATCTGCATTGGGCTCCATCTCATTCGAGCTCACAACAGCCTGGCTGAACATGCCTTTGTCTTTTCCCAGGAGTTTGGATGTGTATCTATCAGAACGGGTGCAGAACAGAGTGAAAAAGCTACTGTTTGCTTTATGGGAGAGCAGTAATGCACTTTACAGTGAGTTGGTGCATTATGGTATCATTTCTCCTGTCCTCTTTTGCCAACATTACATTTCCTCTGTTCTGATCCATAGCTCTTCTTCTCTTTATTTGCTTGCCTGCATCCCTCCCTCCCTCTTTTACTGAGATTATTTGTCTCTCATCTCTCTTGTCTCTTTCTCTCTCCCTCTCTCTCTCTCTCTTTCTCTCTCTCGTTTCCTCGTTCTTAGCTTTTGTAGTACCACTGGGATCTCATTAAGCTACTAACTTCAAATAAATAAAACATACTGCAGAGACAAATGAGGGATCTATATATTATAAAAAAAACACTGGATTGTAATGAGTTTTCCTTTTCCCTGTTCTGACACCTTTCTCCCCTCTCTTCACTCTGTTCCCCGTCTTTCTCTCGCTGGCTGCCTCTGTCAATTCAATTAATTTCAAACAGGCTTTATTGGCATGACTGAGGCATTTTGATGGTGCCAAAGCTTTACAAAAAAAGAGAAAAAAAAACATGCTGCATTATATCTGCCTCTCCATGTCTTCCTCGCTTCACATCCCCACTCTCTCTCTGCCAGCGTGCAATCACTGCAGCCAGCAGGAAAACGCAAACTATCTTCTTCTCCTTGACGATCCTCCTCAGCCCCTCCTCTGTTTGGTTATTTTTGTCCAAGAGTCCTGAAACAGAGATATTCTATTTGTCTTTCTAATTGGAGATGAAAAGATGCCTGTATGGATGGATTGGAGGCTATGGTGTCTACATTGCTTGTTTCTCGTCTACACCCTCTTTCCCCTTGTTTCCCCCACTGGCCTCCCTCCTTTTCTCTCTCTTTTTGTCCAGTGTGTCTGCACAGTAGCAGGTCTGGGTATTTTACCATCTTCTGCAGGCTTCAGTCTCAGCTCATCATTTGTGGCTGGGTTTTTTGTCCTGGGGCGATGAGAGAGCTGGAGCTGATCCAGGAGTTCCTTTCAAACACATGTAGAGGCTGGAATAGGGAGGCTTGACCTAATGCTGCAAGGGCCGGCTTTGTTACACACAGATGAACTGGGAATGGACTGGGGCAGGGCAGAGGTCTAGGTCATGGATACGAGATGAACACCCTGGGAAAATATCTTATTATTTTAATCGATCAGCCTTAGAGGATGAGTACCACCAACGATCTGCCAGTGAAGTGACTAGTGCTTGATGCTCCAAGGACTTGAGATCCAGAAGCAGATGATGTCGGTTGAGGGAAAGGGAGAGGGAGAGAGAGAGGAAACGGAGTGATGGGGGGAAGCCAAAGAGAATAAATAGAAGGATAAAAGAAATCTTGATTTTGTCTGAGAGAGTATTGATTTTTTCCTCTGGGTTGGCCATGTGCGCACACCCTGTTATTAGTTTAGAAACAAAAGTAGAATGTGGAGAGAGTTGGTGTGTGTGTGCGTGCCGCTGCCTGGCTGCACTGTTTGCATGTGTTTTTGTTCTGCGTGAGAGTTGTGTTGCCTGAGTGGCATCACATGTGTATAAGGTGTGTGGGTTTGTGCATTGTGTGTGTGTGTGTGTGTGTGTGTGTGTGTGTGTGTGTGTGTATACAGAGGCCAGGCTATTGGACTGGTGTATGGAGCCCCTGGCTGGTTGGAGATGTTGGGATTAGGGGGAGATTAGAGCGGTGATTACACAATGTCTTCGCTCTAATGATCCCAACTGTTTGTTCATCTTATCAGCCGAGCTGCACTGGATTCCACGACTGCCGCTGATATGAGATAACATGCGCATTACTGCCATACACCCCACTCTCCGGTCCCCCAACTTCAATCACCCTGCCGCACCAGTCAGAAAGAGGAGTGACACGAGCAGAGTGGGCAAACAAACCCTCAGGGAAAGAGTGAAATAGAGAGAGATGGACATGTTTTGTAGGAAATTCATAGATGGAGAGGGTGACTCACAGGGCTGACCTCTCAAGTCCACAGAAGCATTAGCCAGAGTGCTCATTGTTCACTGAGACAATACACTGACCCCCCGGAGAGCCCTCGGTCTGCAGTGCAATGTACCCACAGAACCGCAGCATATTACAGAGGGAGCAGTGGGTGGACGCAGCGATAAGGTGTCCAATGTACTCTGGTACACTATGTGGTGTGAGTGTACATTTTCTGGCTATTGGGAAGAAGTATGAGGTTATTAGTGTGTGTGTTTGTGTGTGTGTGTGTGTGTATGTAAGTAAGGAAAAGGTTGTAGTTGGTTTCAGTCAGTGCGGTGGCCTATGAAATATAGGAGAGTGTCTGATGACAGATGTGTTTTTAATAAAGTAAGGATGCGCAGATTTGTGTGCTTAAGTGTGTTTGCCTAAATGTGACTGTGTGCGTGAGAGAATACAGTATATGTGTGTATCAGCATGTGTGTGTGCACTTCTCTCCATGCCTGCATGCCACTCTGATCTCCCCATTACAAGGTCGATTAAGCCACTAATCCCCAAAATACACGCGTCCAACAGCACGACACTGGAAAAAAATTCTCTCCCAAGAAAAAAAATGTCTGAATCTTCCCTTCCCTGTTGCTCGGAGCTTAAGCCACACACCAGTGCAGCATGCTACAGAGCATGGGCACGAAAATGTGTTTTACCTCCATAACCACACAGGCAGGGGATTAACAGGCACCCTAAACCCTGGAAAAACAGCTACTTTTACACCTCTATGGTCTCAGAAAAAAAACATTAATACACAGCCACAGTGATACAGCAGGACTTTGAATGCCTTACATTAGGTATCCTTCATGTTAACTGACATTCACAGGTTAACTAATGTTCAGGCTAGTTTTGGAATGGCTGACTGTCACATATGGCAGTAGGAGGAAACCGATAAAAAAAGATTCAAAAACAGAACTAAAGTTAAAGGAACGAAGATTAAAATCTCCTTGCATTACTTTATGTCTTCATATGCTGGTAAATGTGCCTAATGCTTTTCATATCATCTTGTCCACATGACTGCATACTGAAAACCAGTAATTACCATGGCTCTTTACCTATGTATCCCTGTTGCCCTGCCCTGCTCACTGGATGAGATGTGGAGGAATCTGCCTAACCTTTAATTAGAGCGCTAGTGTTTTGGAGCTGAGGCTCCGTCAAGGAGATGAATCAGAGCAGAGGACCAGGGGCCCTGGTCCCCCCCTGAGCCACCCTGATTCCACCATCTACTACCTAATTTGGCCTTATTGACCTAGAGCTATGCTTTTGCCTGCAAGGCTAGGGTGGTCCAGCACTTATCCTGCTTCAGTCTTCCCTGCCAGTAAGGTTGGTTTACATTGTGCAGCTTGAATGCTTAGATTTGGGGTTATATCATCATTTTGGTTGTTCAGGGTAAGTGAGGTGACATCACATTTAGTTTTGTCTGTAATTAGTTGAAATTGCACTACTTTTACCAGATTAAGCGTCACATTTGGGTTTGTTACAATGGATAATGTAGCTAATCAATAAAGAGCCACCCAATACTGCACCATATTATACTGAAAATAAAGTTGCTATTTATCCCAAACCATGTTACTACACATGCTGAAGTATAGAATAAATAATCTGCACACACTGAACCTGACAAATGTTTTATTTATTGCCACGTATGTTGCTCAGAACGAGTCCTTCTCAGTGTGCTAAATGTTAGCATTCTGTTTTCATAACGAATGCCAGCTTGCTAACCCGAATGACCGCAAATGTTTGTATAACAAACAGTAACAGGTCTTGCTCTGTGGGGAGCTGCTGTAAATACACATATAAATACAGAAACATATTATTAGAATGATGAATTTTGTTGCAACCAATCATAATAAATCCACTATGGTGAATGGCCTGCAAGGTTAGACACTAGTCGACAGTTACATCTCAGAACTTGGCTTGCAGTGCTTGCACTATAGGACAAATATTCCAAAGGAAAAAAAGATTTTGGAATGCATTGCAAACAAATAATGTTTATGATAGCTGTTTTTAGAGTCAACATTTCTACCAAGCTTCTGCAAAATGCAAATACGTTTTCAGTCTGACGTACCTTATGCCTCCATGCTGTAGTCCATCATTGTCCACAAACTGTAAATGATATGAAACTATGTTAATGTCCCTAGGTGGTAGTTTACTTGGTCCATCACTTCGACCTCTGTAGCTTTGTGCTGGGCAGATGTCACTGTGCATGCTTGGGCCTCCATAATCACCATATCCACCACCTACATACTGTACCAACACGCTGTTCATGAAATCCCTGGGTGCAGTAGTAGCACACAGTACATTGTTTGTTCTCGTGTCTGCTGTAATACTCGAGTCCTATTGTAGCTGGTGGTCTTTCAGCTCAACCTGCGAGGTATAGATCTGCTCTGCTCTCCAAAGAGCCAGTTAACATGGCTGACCTCCATCTCTGCAGGTTGTGTGCTCTTAGAGATCTCTGTCTGGGAGTCTGTCGCTGGCTGACATTTATTGCGCCACCAGGAGCTGCCCAGGAGAGACTGTGCCATGACCCCGGCCTAATTGAATTGTAATTAATCAGAATTCTTGTTTCTGGCCTCTAATACATACGTGTCTGCATCCATTGAGGTTGCTGGAAACAACTTCTTACATGTGAAATATATTTTGTAATAAAATATATTGTAACCATATTATATCTGATCATGATGACAAAAGTCAGATTTGCCAGTTTTGTGATACATTTAAAACTAACCATATGAATGGTAATAAAACTAATTAGCATCTGGCTTACTAAGTTAATTAGTATGGAGCAATGCAAGCACAGACAGTTCATTTGTCCTGCTTACTTATGGCCTATGAATGCATAATTAGCCATGTTAAGGGCACAGGTGATGTATTGTTGCTGTACAGGCCAATCATTAATAATGGATATGCATCACCTCTTCTAAAATTCTCATGAACTGCAAAGTGAGAAAATCCACCAGAGGTTTAGACACATTAAAATCAAATTACATGTAAATTATCAAACTCATCTCACAAAAATAGGCATCAGTGTCATTCTTTTTTGTTGTAATCCCCCTTATGTAATGATTAAAATCTGGTGTGACTTTGCTCTATTTTAAATAAAAGGACTCCCTCACTCAAAGGGCTAATGTTAACAGTATTAATTACGGTAATAATATGTATAAATTGTTAGATGTATCCCCATCACTGCTCAATTTAAGCTAAATACCTGGTTTATCCTTGATTATTTTATAATGAGAAAATAATTAGTGTTTTTCAAAAACACAACACAGGAACACCGGGTCTCTCAATTATAATCTTCCAGTCAGTTGTGACAACCTCAAAAAACGTCCCCTGACAATGTATCTACACCTTCAAACCCAGTAAGAAACCACAAAATACTTTGCACAAAAATAAAATATTAAAAAAGGAAGGCTCCAAGGAAAAGCATTGTAATGGTACCCACTGTGACAGAGGAGCACATTGTTTCTATTCAGATATAATTTATTCAAACACTTTACTGCATTTTTTCTTCTCTGTGCTCTCTCAGGAAATTCCAGGTGTTGCCTGTGGGCGTATGAGTGTGTGTATTATTTTGTGTTTGTTGAAAGTGCAATTTTTTGGAGTGTAATTATATAGTGCACTTTGCAAAATGGTGTTATTGCTCCAGGTGACCAATCAATGAGTAATGAGAGACCCAGAGACCTGTAAGGGATTGACGGCAACCCATGGCCCTTACGTCTCATTCAGGTGTTAATCACAGAGGTACCTCAGGATCCCATGATGCATGCCTGGACATATTTGGGGATGTTTGATTCAACAAGGGTATGTACTCCCCAGACCTCATCGTTCTTCCCCCTCCTTGCTGTACCTTCCCTCCTCCCCCTCTACTGCCTGATGTAAGTGGAGGGATGGAATTGAAGTCAAGACCTGGACTGTAGTATACCTGAGGGGGCAAAGTGGTTCTATAAATGGAGAAGTGAAACAGCTCATGAATAGCATTTTAACCTGCGGACAAAGTCTCCAGGTTAAAATGTCTACTTTCAATTGGTCAGGGTCAAACAGAGAATGGTGGAGAGATTCAATGAACTCCTTAATGAAAACCACTGCTATCTACAGGCAACCTCATTAAGTCAGGGCCACTGTTTAATTGCATTTTCAAAAGCCTTTTCATTTGATTGGTATATTTTTGTCTTCTTGAAGTAGCATGGGGCTACACTGTAAATTATGTTCCGTCCTGTGTCATTTCTTATGTATGATTAATATTCAGCACTGCTCCTCCTCTGCTTTTAACCATTCTGATCATTATGAATGTTTGGCCTTGGCACACCCACACGTAGCAAACCTCAACGGTCCAGTCAAGCCATTGTGGGATTTCCATTAGACTATTTAATAACTGCAATGGAGATTTGAAACACCATGATAAAGTGTGTCACTGTCATTGCTGTCAGCGTTAAAGTCCCCAGTTTTGCTACTGATGCGATTCATTTGGAAGGATGAGGAGAGCATGTGGGAGGAAATGCGTTGTTAGCCTGCATCATTCAATGTAAAATGTTAGGGTCATCTATACAGCAAATGTTGCCACAGTAACCACATATATATTTTGAGGGAGAGCTACGGAGAAGGGGGGATACATTGTAAATGTTACTTTAAGTGACCAAGAAAAATTAAAAGGCATGAAATATTTCAACAGTTAAGTACCGCAGGCAGTTTTTAATACACAGATCTTTTTCACATTAGATAGTGAAAAAGATGAAAGCGACAGAAAGAGAGAGAGCGATGATGATTGAAAGGTAGAGGAGGGAGGGATGAATAGAGTGTGCTGCAGTGAGCCAGTCCCTCAGGAGCACATTAAGTGAACAGTTCTTTAGTGTGTAGGTGTGTAATGTCCCTTTGTAAAATCTGCCCTTGCTTCTATAGCAACATGCCTCTGTGACTCGATGCACCAATGTGTAAACTGAGCTCTGCCTGGTTATCTGATGGCCAACATCCTCAAGTGTTCCCACACTCCTTCACTTAACAGAAATAATAACACTCTACTCCATTGTGCTTGAGCCACTCTTGCCGCATTGTTGTCATTTCATTTTAACACTGAAAATGCTTACGCAAGAGCAAATTTGGAAGCTGAGTTTTTTGCTCAGACTCACTCTCACCCGTGCATTTACAATTGCAACCATTTGAAAAAAAAACTTCCAAAAAACTGAAAAACTCTTCAGTATTATAATAAATGTTTTTCCCTCAGGCAGCAGTAGGCTGATTTAAAGGTCTGTTAAGTAATCTCTGACCTCTATCGACCTCTATTGGCAACCAGCAGGAATTGCAACAACATTAATAGAACTCATCTCCTCCTCCACACCCCCTCCCCATCCCAACTGCTCCCGCTCCCTTGATCCAAGGTGGTCTGTAACTGAAACAAACAATTAAGTCATATATTCACAAGTGAGATGAATAAGGTGGCTAATTAGACCAGAAATTCAACAGAAATAGCCTGTAAAAAGGTAATACATCACCATGCAAAATACAAAACACTGCAATGATAATACTGCTGTGTCATTTTCTTTTTTGGCCTGAGCACGAGGCTTTCCAGCCTTTGTATCTGAAATGGTAAAACACTTCGCTTCACTTCACTTCACTTCACTTGCTTGCAGCACCTTCCTCCATCATTTAACAATTGCAAATGCGAGTGTATATGAGAGTTAAACAGGAGCTTGGGTATCAGCTAGAAAGTGAGGTTTAAAAGCCAGAGATCATAACACCAAAGGATAAGATTGAGTCGTCCCACAGAGGAGAATGTTTCCTCAGTGGAGCTGTCAAATGAGTTTCCTGAGATTCACCCATCACACCTTAAGACACCTTCCGTGTTTGAGCCCACCACCACATGGTCAGTACTACACCTTGAATGTGGAAATGACAACATTTTAATTAACACATTGTCTGTTCATGGCAGATGGGCAGATTGCACACACAAATTCTGTCTCTCTTCTTCTCACACACACACACACACACACACACACACACACACACACACACACACACACACACGTTCATTGAGTAATTTTTGCTGATGTGCATATTTGACATTTCTGAGCTTGAAGCAAGGAGAAATGTGGGGGGAGAGCTGGTTGAGTTAAGGTGAGTTTGTGCAGCAAAGCTTCTGATAAAGCCACTAAAATATTTTCTAAGCTTCACGTTTAGCCCACCACATGTCATCTGGGATTCATTTATGAGCCTTGGTAGCTGAAAAACTATTACGAGGCTCAACATAACTCCCACTTTTAAATGCCCATGTTGGTTCAAGCAAACAAAGTTAGTTGATTCAGTAAACAACTGTGAAGGGACTCATAAACAGGACTATGTCCCATTTGGGCCCTCAACACCTGTTTTTCTTTTCAAAAAGAAATTAAATGATTCTTAAACATTGTCTCTCAAAACTAAGCAAATCACTCACAAGAATATACTAAGTTTACTTTGAATCCCTGCTTCCAGGGAAAATAAGCTGGTCTGCAGCATCTGTTACTAGCGTACTTGCCAGAATTGTATCACCAGTGTCCATATGGTCACTGCCACGCTGAGTCAGTCCCTTCATAACTTAGTTTTCTTAATTAAAAGAAATATTTTTGTTTCTCTTACTGTAATTGTAAGTAAATTGGATAAACAGTGGTGAGAGAGATGATGAGGAAGGACAAGCGAGAGGTTGAAAGAAAAGGCTGGTAATGAAGGAAAAGTGTAAAAAGCTGAGAGTAGTTATAGAATGAAGTTTATGTGAACATTATTGTAACTCTTCATGACATCTTAAGACACAGGTTGGTTCTTTTAAACGGGCGTTTATTGCTTTGAGCACTTATTTTACGATGCATCCACATCTCTGTCACACCGTGAGAACTGTATTAACAAAGGGTATGAAACACATCAGCTATACAGTAAATTAAATGGATACAAAAAATAAACAAAGCCCGTTAAACAAATAAACAAAATTACTTTGTTGGCCGATTGTCATGGAAAGAGCGACCTTGTAGTCTCTGAGAGTTACTTGAAAGTCTGTCTTAGCTTCAGACGCCGATAAATATTGCCTTAAATGCAATATAAAGTGCTTTGTGAGAGACACCGCTCTCGTTTGACTGTACACTGTCGATGAAATCCCTCTAGAATTGTGTCATAGTGGAACCGCTAACACAGAACATTAGTTCGGGAACAGAAACAATAAACTACTATCCTAGTGGCTACAACCCTGTATGTCATGTACATGTTTCATGTTTTACATTCCTGTACTGCATAAACAAATCATTTCATTACATTAGATTTCAATTTTAACCTTTTAACGTTACATCAATATATTAATTATTTATTAATTACATGAAATTCTAAAATGAATTATGAACTATGCCTCATGAATTTAAGATATTTATACAACAGCACTTACAATTATGTCTGAAAGCTTTGTCTGTGGCTGGTAGATGTGTTGAAGGGGAGCTTGATTGCCATACTAATATAGCCAAAGTCAAACGTTTGGACACACTTTCCCATTTAAACTTTTGACTGGTACTGTATATATTATATTGTCATAAGGTATGTTGTTTTTACAGTATGTACTGCTGCAGCATGACTCCCCTGTAGTCAGTACAATTTCTCTGCAAACACAGTGACATGAACCATTATGCATTAATAAGTTTGTAACGGCAGCACGCACACACACACAAAGCAAAAGAAGTGTCTACTAGCCAGGTTTTAAGGCCGCACAAAAAGGTCAGATTCATTTCCATTGCTTTCAGGGTTAAGTGGTTCTCTTTTCATCCTCTGCAGTAGCTCTAAGACAGTTCCTCCAGCCCAGGAAAGACCTCTCAATTCTCACTGCTGATATGGACAGTTTTATCTTATTTTGTACATTAAGGCAGAGTATAGCAAAGAAGATAAAGAGTGTGCGATGCACTGACACACACGCAAAAATTATGAAGACTGTGATCAGACACCTTCCTCTCGACAGGTGACAGCACAATGAAAGGCTTCAGATCAGGATATTCTACATTTTTAAAGATTTCTGTGCCTTTCATTATTATTAATTGCTCTTGGGGAATTTAGGTGCATGTTGGTTCCCTGTCAATTAAGTGCACAACAATGGAGACAAGCTCACCTCCACTGGCCTTCTCCTGCAAGCACTACTGCTTTTTTCCCTTTTTTTCCCTACAGGAATGAGTTCTCAATGGTAGACTTCAGTAAGCTCATTAGGATCTCACAAGGCACTGACTCCATTACAGCTGCATAATTACCACAGTTCTGCCTTCATCCCTCTTTCTAAAAGAAACACCTTAATTCTAGGACTGACAGTGATTATTGTTATGATACATCACAGAGAGCTGAAAACATTCTTTACATTGCACCACACTATATCTACATGGTGTGTGCTTACTTGGATTCACCACATATAATAGGTGTATTACAAAACCTAGACCCTTTCAAAATCTGCATTTGCCAGTTTGCAAGCAGTAGGTAGAGTTATGTTTGCATCTTGTGATTTGATAACTTTCCTCATTGTACATTATGTGCTTGTTCATATTCACTGCACACGACTGTGTCTGTCTTATGTTCATCAGGCTTTCTGCCATGCATAAACTACAATATATATTTATTTGATTTACATATGTTTCTCTGCTCTTGCATATGCAATTGTGCGTGATTGTATGCTCACATTCTATTTTCTATTTTGTGCGTGTGCTTTGTGCAAGCTGTTCATGTGTGAATAAATGCAGACGGAATTCGGGTGGCTAGAGCAGGGAAGGCTGCAGTAGGAGTAGCAGCCATTTTTTGCCTGTCCTTCCTCTCACAGGCGGTGCAAAGGAAGTGTAACATGACATGAAGATAATTAAAAAAGCAGATCTTTATATATTAAAAACAGCAAAGGAGGAGGTCGGAGGACTGGCCCAGGGATCATTAGGATTCTGTCCATAATGTAAACCTAAACTGGGCCTTAGCTAACCGCCCTGAAGGCAGAACAAGCCTCTCAGAGCTGATATTTCATTACTCCAGTCTAGAGGGACTGAGTGTGCCCCACCTCCCCATCTCCCTTGCTTGATCTCTACCTGCCTGATGGAGAGCTGGAGACTCCCTGTGGGAGCAAGCCCATACTGTGCAGCTCCTCATTGGACTCTGGACTGGAAAATGACATTTTCAATCCAACCGACAGATTTAAGGGTGACTCAACAAGCACTTAGCACTTGAGTTCTGTAGATGCTACCGCTCTGAACATGTAATAATAACTGTTACCGCTTGCTAGAAAAATAAAAAATACATCGATAAAAGATAATCTTATTCAGGCCAGCTGCTATGATTATCAACACACCAAATGGCTACCAGGTAGAATGTATTTAGTTTGAGCCCTGAACTCATTCAAGAGAGACGGAGATGTGAGCTGCAAAAAAAAGATGTGATGACTGCCATAGTGTGTAAATAAAACAACACATGTACAGCATGTTGTTAACATTGAGATGTCAACACATCTGTGCCTGTATTGCACGTGTTGCTGTGAGCTAAGCTACCATCATGCTCACACACTTTAAATAGGTTACTTCCTACAGTTTGCATCTTTGCTCCTCTTTGTATGTGTGAACTGTTTACATGGCAACCCCTGGCCTCCTGAGAGCACAGGAATTGGCCACAATAACAGCTGTAACAACAGAGTATATGATCTAATAGGAGCCCAGTTGTACCGAGGTGAATATATTTCTTGAGGGGATGATTAAATGAGAACATTGCAGAGGAGGTGATAGATGAAAAGAGAGAGATAGAAATGTGCTGGGAAGGAGTGGGAATGCACCAGATAGTGAAGGAGAGAGAAAGGCAGAAAGAAGTGAAAATTAGTGGGTGGGAGTAGAAGACTTGAAATAAAGAAAAACAGAGTGAGGCAGGCTGAAAGTAATAGACATATCACGGAACAAGAAGGAGGATGCAAAGGAGGAGAAGAGTCTGATTGCTGGGCAGAGAAGGTACAAGAATATTAGCTGTTTCATTACACAAAGCAAGAGAGTCTGAATCTTTCCACACAGAAAGGTGTTAGTATCTTCCATTAGAGAGCTCCGGCTCCCAAAATAACACCAGAACAGAGCTCTCCATTTGGCCCTAATTTTCCCTCCCATTCACCATGAAAGCAGGGTCACAGCACAGTGGTGAGCAGTCCTGCTTTTATGTGTGTGTTTGGCTGTCTGTGAATTCAGTACGTTTACTTCTGTCTATTTTGAAAAAGATTACTTGTTCTTCTGTGCAAGCAATGTTCTAGGCATTGTGAATGGGAATATAAAAGGATACAGATATCTGATAGACAACTGCTCCTAAAATGTTCCATGCAGGTTGGTAAACAGGGCAAAGATTACGCAGTGGAAGGTAGAGTAGGCGTGGTTGTCGTGGTGTGTGCGTTTCTATTTTACTGTATCTGTGAAAGAGAGAGGGAGAGCCGCAGGTGACTTCATCAGTCAAAGAGACGGGTGGGTTCTGTCAGTGTGACGGCCTCGTCAGCGGCCCATATTAAACACATTAAACACTGGGCCGAGCTCCTCATTAATCAGCCCAGAGGGATGACAGCTAGCTATGCTATCGGCCCCATACATCCACGCATGCCCAGGGCTGTCTGGGCCCCAGGTAATATACCTCTTCCGCAGATAACACTATGATAGATCGACTGCAGCCTCTCTGATTGGGGCTTGCTAGTGTAATACCACCCTGTCTGGCTTTATCAGAGAAGCCCATTGAGCAGTCATGGCAGATCAGCTTTTCAAGAGCTTCATGATTCAACAGATTTTTGACTGGAAGGGAGTGTCGCGATGTTCGTGTCAGCTGATTTAGTGTCAGACCTATAAGGTGAGACAGGTATTTTAAAGGTACCGTCCAATCATAACTGTCGTGTCTGCCCCCTCTTGGGGAGAATAATGACATCCTGTATGCGACCTGTCACATTAATTTTAAAAGTGTTATTTACCCTTCAAGAGACCCTCTACCAGCATGAGAGGTGTGATTGATTAATTCTCACAGTTCCCTGTAGTTCATGTGATGTGAGGTATTTTTTATTTCACTGGGATATCCATGGTGTGTGTGTGTGTGTTTGTTTGTGTGTGTCTGTGTCTAGACGTTCCACATAGAAGCCGATATTTTGGTTAAAGCTAATGCCTTAAAACACCAGAAAGCATTCAGTGTCTGTGTCTGTACTTGCAGAAAACAATAAAGTCAACAGAAAAAACAAAATCAGTGCTGTCATTATCAGGCTACTGCAAAAGCAATTCTTATTTTTTTTTTGCATTCTGGATTTAATTGATTTATAATTACACCACCTACCTGGGGGTTGGCTTTTAATCATCCTTGGTCAGTAATATGACTCTCATTCCTCCCTATATACACACACAAAGCTGATCAGCCACCAAAGCTGACACCTCATCCATAACCAACTGGTCTCCATTTTGTCCTACCTCACAGAAAGCCCCCCCCACACACACACCACATAAAAAAACTACCTCATTCTCTTAGGGAAAGGCGTCTGAGGCAGATAGTGAGCGATGTGCAAATCGCACCAATAATTGCTGTAGATAGTGGTTCAATTTGATTAATGTGGCTTCGTTAAGGTTCCTTTAAGAGAGAACGTGTAATGGTGATTATGAATGGTGCAGTCAATTGGGATAGCGAGCGTTGCCCGTGTCCGGGTGTAGACGGGGTTTGGTCTACACCACTAGGTGTCTCTCTTCAAATAGGCTAGAATCCGGGCTTGGAGCTGACAGAGGGCCTTGAGAGCGGTCAGACCCAGAGAAGAGAGTGGAGAGGCGCGAGGAGAAGAAAGAAGCGAGGGCAACTCTACCAGGTCCTCTGCTTCTCTTTGTGCCCTTGTTTGTACACAGGCGTGACGTTTTCTCTGCTGCCTGGAGAGCCATAAACGCTTAGTGCCTGGCTGTCGAACTGTGCTTGTTTTTTTTCTGAATAATCCTCCAGGTTCATTTTGCTCACCCACTTGCCTCAACTCATTTTGTAATGTAAAATGCAGAATGCAGAACTATTGCCTATAAATTCTGCAGAGATAAAATGTTCCTAAAATCCTAACGCCACTGAATGAAATGTCTCTTTTTCATGTATTCATTTACCCCACAAGTACTTTGTATGTATTTATCTAACTTTTTCACCTCCCCAGGCCTTTCATTATGTCAAATGCACTCTCTCTTCCTCTCTGGTTTAGTTAAGATATGCTGCTCTGCATTTCTATTCCTTTGTCCTCCCCCCCCTCTTCAACAGGAACTCACACATTTCCTCCATGTTCTTTATTGTCTGCTCTTCTATTCCCTTGTATCAACTGCAGTCCCGCGCTACAGAGGTTATATCGTTTTGTATTGGAGGGTCAGAAGTGCAGCAGTATGTTCGCCCACAGGCAGCTTATCTCAGTAATGCCATAAGACTAGATTCCGGCAAATCCCACAGAAACCCGCATAACATATTTGAGCTCTGCGAAATACTTGCAGAATGAATAGGGAGTGAAAACTACAGCCCAAAAAAATATCCATAGGCTTTCTATCACCTCGTAGACAAACACCATTTTATTCAGTGGTGTTTGTGTTTCCGTGTGACAGTGTGCAAGCCTTTCAACTGTGATTCTCCAGAGTGTGCGAGGATGTGGCCGGGCAGCGGGCGTCATGGTGCCACAACCTGCCTGTGCTGCTGCTGCTGTGCTGTGGAACAGTCATGAAGCCAGTGTAATTACTTCCATTATCACCGCCACACAACACAGAGCGACAGAGACGAGGAAGACGAGAATTGAGGGGACTCACAATGGGGTCATATGAAATCTACCTTTAACTTGTGCACACTGGCAGATTGGGAGAAATTGAGGGAGGCATAGAGAGAGGTAGGGTGGTGAGAGGAAAGAGGATGAAAAAGAAAATGGGAAGTAAAAAAAAACAAACTATTCTGGGTTTGTGTGTGCTGTGGTATTGTAGCTCTGTGCATGAAGTGTTTATGCCCTTTTTTCATGTTTGCTAAGAGAGGAGAGCTGTGCAATCAGTTTCTCTCCCCAGCTTGTAATCAGCAGGCATGTCAGTAAACACTGTTAATGGGGGTGGACACTCTCTTCCTTCTCACCCAAGACCCCCGCAGTAGCTAACTGGGATAAATGCAACTCCATGCTTCATTTACCCTTACCCTCTCTATCCCTTTCTGTCTTTTCCCCTCACTTTTTCTTCCTCCTCCTTTGCTTCTACTTTAACCTCGTGTTTCCCCTCCTCTCTGTCTTCTGTTGCTCTCTTTGCTTGTGCTTGTTAATGGCTTCCCGGCTCATTGATACACCAGATGTTTTTTAAAATCAAAACGTGAGGAACGGCAGAGTGGACACGGCGCCGTCTCTTCCACCCTGGGTGATTGAAATGAGCTGTTTGCTGTGTTCAACACGGGCACAAGAAAAGAACAACAAAAATTGTATTGGGTAATGAATCAGATGATACTGAGATACTGTGAACAACTGTTAATACAAATCACTTGTTCCAATTTTGTATGATTAGTTTAAGAAAGTTCCCGCATAAATGCATACTTGTACCTCAGAGTAAAGAAATAACTAGTTGATTTGATATTATTCATTATGATTTATTATTTTGTTGCTGCTTTCCGCCCATGCTCTGCGTATATATGATGGTGTAATGTATTCATGGGTCTTGCTTCACCATCATTGCTTTTGTGATGTAATCTCTTTTCCCGTGGCTTGGACCCCACCTGTGGGAGAAGGAGCGAGAGCTGTAAGTGCTTGTGTGATGTAAAATGCCTAATTTGGGGGGTGATTGATGGTTTAATATTGCAGCCTGCAACCTTGCTGCCCCCACCTACCCAATGAAGCTGCAGGCAGGCACGAAACCATAGCACTGTGTGTGTATAATGTCACTTTCTATTCTCACATTTAAACCCATCTGGTGGAATTAAACCAATTCTGAGTTTGTTTGTTTTGGGGGTGGTGTGTGTGTGGACATGTTTGTGTGTGTGTATTGTGGGCGTGCTGAAGCATTTCTTCTATAGCAGCACAGCTAAAATCCACTTAGATATATTGACTGTGGTCTAGAGTCAGTGGTCAGTTATTGCCACCATTTCTATTTTCCTCATTTTAACCAATCTTCCCTCATTTCTCCTGCCTCCTCGGTGTTCCCTGAGATACAGTGCAAATTCATGCATTACCGTTCCCTTCATGTCATGAATGCCCTCAACCCTTCTTCCTTTGTTGTCTCCCTGTCGATCTTTTCACTCGTCTGCATGCTTCTATCTCTGTGTTTTGTGTAATGTGTGTTGTATTAGGATTCTACATATTTGAATGCAAATTAGTGATGCACCAATCTGAATATTTCTTTTAATAAAAAAATCTGATTGTCTTCTCCAGAAAAATGACAGCATTGGTTGTTTGTTCAAATGCCTAAACGTCCCGTGGTCTTGCGTAGTGTCTCAAAACTTTTGAGGTTAGGGCGCATGCTCAGCTGAACATATGACTTTAACGTGAGACATTGTAGTATCATGAATTATTTTGTAATGGTCATACCTTTTATGAAACATATTTTCTTCTTTAGTTTTGGGGGTTGTTGATAAGACAAGAGTATCGACCAGGTGTATCTGAACCACATTTCTTATTCAGAATGCACCTAAAGGATTGTTCTTTTTGTTTTGTAACATATTTATATATTTTCCTGTTACCCTACACAGAGAAGAAAAGTTCCACAGCATGTTTGCAGATTTTAAATTCACTCATGTAATACCCCAATTTTAGCTATTGGAATACGTTTTAGGAGACAAAAAGGGCAATCGCTACATTTCTAAAGGGGGAGACCTACTACAAGGTGTCTGATACTAACTATTAATCCAAAACGGTGCCAAGTTTGTCTGGAGGTACTTGTGTGATTTGTCAGAAAAGAAAAACTGACTGAGAGGTTGGCCAGGAAGTTTTATCTTTACCAGATGTGGAGAGATATCTGTGCACGAGAAGACATTACATTTTTGGGGATAACTGTTTTGCATGACTCTTGCCACGAAAAACAAAAACGAACTACTGCTTGGCACAAAGTCATGCAAATTCCTAGAGAGAGTGGTGGGTTGCTGATTTACTCAATACTTGCTAACAAGCAAAGTTTGCTAAAGCTTATGAGTGTTGACACGCCCACAGCGACAGCAAGAGGTGGCGAAGGTGGTGGCGCTTGATTGGGCGTTTACGGTAATGCAAATCATGTAGGATATTGTAATTGGGCAACCCAGGCCTTTCATTATGTCAAATGCACATTCTCTTTCTCTTCCTCTCTGTTTTAGTTGAAACACGCTGCTCTGCAGTTACAGGAACTCACTCCAGACCTCCTCCCTCCCATGAATCCTAGTTTCAAGTGAAGATGGATGCCACCTGAGGAGCAGATAGAAAATGGACGATCAGTAGCTATTTCAAAAGTTAGACAAAGTGCCTCTAGATCCTTCTGGATGTTTTCATCATCACGTTGATGTTGTTGATTTGTATTCTATACAATTCTCAGTGGGGAAATGAATCATGGTACTATGCCTCTGAGTCATCTAGCCGTGCAGAAACTATGGTGTCATTATGTTGATATTTTGTCTACTATTAACCATAAGGAACAACTGCTCACAGTGATATGCATAATGCCAGAGAGTGTGGACAAGCGCTAAGAAAAATACACTTATAGATATACTTTTTCAGAATATGAAACACACACATACATCTTATGTGCATGTGTGTGGACAGTCTCAAATGGTTGTTGTGCTAATATGTTTTTAATGTCTTTGGGATGCAGTCAACATCTCTAATTTGTTTTTGTCTAAGCTGTGTGCTTATGTGGATGGGGGACATCAAAGCAGTAAAAATAGCATTTCTCATTAACCAGCCTTTCCCTCTCATTTATTTTCCTCATGCTCACTTGCCAGTTTGTCCACATGAGTGTTTTTTTAGGCACAGCTTGTGAAGTTGTGAGGAGGAGTTGCTGGAGAAAAGATAATGGGACGATGCTTGGTGTCCGTTTACTGCTTCCTGTATTCGGTCCTCAGAAGGCTTTCATCAGGAACTCATCGTCATCTGAATTACCAACTGTAAAAAGCTTGTGACAAATCAAGTTACATAATGTGAATGAAACAGCCGGTTTAGATTTTCAAACTGACAGTTCTTGGCTTGGTACAAACAATATTTGAGACCCAATGGGAAATAATAGTTTACTGCGAGTAGTTTGATAAACAAAGTAGGATTTTCATGACACAAGCAATACCTTTTCACCAAGCGCATTTATACTGTTGACTTCAGTGGGTTTTTTAACTAAACTAAATAATTAAACAGTAGGCCAATGAGCTAAGTGGGTGAAGAAAAAACTAAAATGACTTACTTTATGTTGGAATCCTTGGCTTTACATTATTTTGATAAATAAGGCATCGTGGATGTAGCAAATACCACATGCCATAGTAAGTTTCAAAAGAGCTGCAGTTTCTGCAGCCTTTAAATTTTAGAGAACATATTTGAGCTGTCTTCTAACTTCTCTGTCTTCTGAATGAGGCTTACAACTAGATACCCATATTCACAGTCTTGTGACTGCACCATAATGTGGGTGTTTGTGTCGCTGTAAGCTGAAAGCTTATGGCTTCATTGCTCAATTTGGGCATTTTATGTGCATACATGGGAAGAAAGGTACAATTCTACAGGTGTTATTATTTTTCAGTCTTTCACTAATGTAATGTCAGGATTTAATCAATAGAGCTGGTACTATTTATTTTGAAAGTTACACCATAAAGTCAATGCATGATTAAAATCTTACGATAAATATTGTACAAGAATTAAACTTTAATGGATTAATATTAAAATTAAGAAAGATTAAGTCACTCAATTACATTGTTTCAGTAATATTGTATTGAATCAGAACCAAGAATAAATGCAAATATTTAGTGGTTTGAAATGTGCCAGTGATTGAAAAACGATTTATTATTCTGCTCGTCACTGATTCAGCCTGCTTGTGTTGCTGGAAAAAAGTCCGTTCTGAAAGATGTGATCTTGGCCTAAATTTCTGATTTGGATTGGATTTGGTTTCCATAGTAATGACCACAGACTAGTCCATCCATTGAATAGTGCCAGTGAACATGGATTTTTATGACAATTCAGCCAGTCTGTATAGTTTTGCATCCGTTTCCCTTAACATCACTATTCAAGCAAACATGTTGCTCATTTTAATCATATAGCTATCCCAGTGGCAGTTTACAATCACTGCTGATGTACCTTTAAAACATTAGTGTGAGACAAGGAGTCTAACGCTGATGTTGAAACAGAGCAGGATAATGCTAATCATCCCCAGCCATAACAGAATACATTATTCTTAGCCACTTTATGTTGCTGTGGAAACTGTTTAAGAGTCAGTAGGTCTGCCAAGGGTGTGCAGATAAACATGTCATTGTGTGTGTGTGTGTGTGTGTGTGCGCGCATGTTGGTGTGGCTTGGCATGCGATGTGTTTTATTAATTGAAACTTTGCACTACCCGGCGGCAATGCATGTTTGAAGGGTTAATATGGAAAACGGATGAACACATTCAAGGAGATTCATGTTGGTGAGACGGAAATGAAAACGGGGGAGGGAAAAGAAATGCACAAATGACGGGGGAGAAAAAGAGAGCGAGAGAGGGAGTTAGGATGAGTCTGGATCAGAAAGAAAGAGTGAGACAAAGATGGATGAATGGTCACAGAGAGAAAGCTTGAGATATAGAGACAATCAATTTCTGACATGTATGTACAGTACATACAGTATAGATTGTTATGGGGGTGTGTATTAAACCCTCTATGCGAGGTGCGATGAATTGACTCTATTAATGAAAGTGTGAGCCACTGTGTGGACGCACACACAACCCACCCCCTCCAAACACACACTCACACACACACACACTCTGCTCCCTCTCCAGGCTCATATCATTACCCATCATTACACCCCCCATTTGGCATCAGCCGGCCAGATCGATCATGGCCGATAACTCTGTCTCACTCCAGGCCGGCCTATCTATCTCTATCTCAACCCTCTCATATCTTACTTTCTCTGGATCTCTCTTTTTCACACCATATCTCCTCTCTCCCTGTCTCATCCCCCTCACACAACTCTCTCCTGCCTACAAACTGTATCAGTTTCAAAATTACTTAAATCGTCCGCCTACCCTATCCTCCTTTGCTTTTTAGTTTTGCTCTCTCCAAAGTATCTCTTCATCTCCTGTTGACTAAATCTCGCTATCTAACACTCACTAATCTCCTGCTGACTCCTCTCTAGGTTCTGTACCATATTTCCTAACTCATATCTTTTGCCACTGTGACAGGCATATCAATCACCTTGTATTTCCATTTGTCGCTGACCTGCTTTCAGCTTCACTATAATACGCCTCCTCTTCTTCCACTGTACCCTCCCACTGCCTTTCATCTTTCTCTCTGTCTCTGTCACCCATCTTGCTCTCACTCAGGCAGCCCAGTCACGCCAGCTGTGTCTTTGCACATGACTCACCGTCTCTTCCTCTCTTCTTTGCTGTGCTCTCCTCTCCTCTGCCACCACCTTCTACTCCTCCTCCTCCTCCTCCTCTAACTCTGCACCCCCTTCTTGTCTGCAGAGAGAAAGTGGTGCTTACATCGAGACTTGAAGGCTCAAGGCTGGGCTCAACAGTCACTTGGAAAAGTTGTGAGTTTTTTGTGTGTGCGTGCATACTTCTTGTGAGAAAGCAACCAACAGGCCGATGCAGAGTTGAACACTTGAAGAACTGAAAAAGAGAGAACCAAATTTGAGTCATGCTGATCTCATCTGAAGGCTTGATAACATGGCCTGAAAAGGAGGATGGCGATCAGCTGCCTTTCCTCTCCTTCTCCTTCACTGTCCCTCTCTTTACTTACGTCTCTTGATCTAATGATGCTCTTGCTTGTGTATGTTCCACATTGATTCTAATTCAATTTGGATGGAGCGGGTCTTTCAGACAATTGTCTGCAGCGAGAGCCCCAGATGGATTTTTAGCTGCTTCTTCAGGCATGAGAGATTAATGGGAGGAAGGCCGCACTGGACAGAAGAGAGCAACAATCAATTTCTCAATGATTCCATATTTACACATTCTCATGTAGAGAGAGTAATAAAAAAGCTAGAAAAAGGAGGGAAATATACCACAATGTAGTCCAGACTGTGGAGCACCTCCATATTCTGGGAGAAAAAAAATGATGTTTTTCAGGAAGAAATGAATGCAACATTGCCACAACAAGGCGAGTCTGTGCTGTTTTATTTTAATGACATGCTCGTCTGTGTAAAGAACTCTGTGCTGTTGCATGAGTTTTGGTGAATTGATTTTCACTGATGATTCACTTTAACCCAGTAATAACTCCTGAATAGTCAATAGTCTTAATTTTGTTTATAACCAAAATGACTTTATTGTATAAATCATATATATATAATACACACACACACACACACGTATACATTATTTGCTATATTGGCTACTATTTATATTGGTCATGTTAACATTCTCCACATATAAACCAAAATACGACCCAAGTAAAAACACATATTTTTCTTTAAACACCTTGCAAGCCAGCCACTGCAAAGTCAGAGCCGTGGCAATGATATAATTTGAACGCTATCATGCAGTGACACAGCCTTTGTACTGTAGATGTGCTTGGACACAGTCTGTTTTCATGCCTACTGTTGTGACACAGTTGCCACAGGGAACTAAGTGCGTGTGTGTACCTTTTGTTAGTGCGCACAAGCGTGTTAGCGTGCATTTGCGCATGTCCTGAGGCGAATCACTGTGCCGCACTCGTCTCACGTCAAAACACTGGTGACTTGCCAGATGTAAGCTGTGTGGTGATGTCATATAAAGCAGCCTAAACAGCGCGGGTCCACAGTGCAGCATCCCTGGCTGTCTGCAGTGGCTATTGTTTCCTGGCTTTCCAGCTCTTTGAGCATCTGGCTGAGATGGTCTCTGGAGGCCGTGCTGTAAGCCCCAGACTCGCTCCCTGCAGGCTGTCTCACTGACAGGAGATCAGGCTACATCAGTATGTGTGAGAGGTACAGGGGGATCTGAGGGATGGATCCTATTTCAGCTGATCCAGCACACTGAGAGGTGGTTGCCAGACTTGCAACAAACTTACTCTGTGCACCTGTGTGTGTGTGTTTGTGTGTACATGTGTTCAGACACGTGTGTGCCTAGCTGCGTGTGATGTGAGTGGGTTTTAGATAAAGACAGCAGTGAAAGACAGTTCAGACAGTGTAAGAGAGAGGGAGAGATGGAAAATATGTTTGCCCTGTTTCACACCGATCTGTTTGTGTGGGAGTGCATTAACATCTATGTGGGCTGGAAGGGAGGCTGAATATGCAAAACAGTTGGAACAAAGGCTAATAACTCTGGATCTGCTGTGCAAAAAGATGGTATATTTTCTTGACTTTTGCGGAAGCCAAACAGGCTTTTTCATCTTTGTAGGAGGAACACAGGTTTATGTTATTCTTTGAGTAGTTTAGAGAGCTTATCTGAACCATAGGGGGAGATTTGCAGTCTCAATGGCAAACTGACATGGGTGATTTCCAAACTACTTAGCCTTCACACTTTTGCATTCCTTCCCTTTCAGCAGAGCTCATCTGTTATCCTGTAAAGTAAGTTCAAGCAATGCCAAAGATAATACAAAATTCTATTTAACAGCCCAAAACCTGATAAAACAGAAACAGATCCAAGCGTCTAGCGAGAACGTCGGGGGAATGAGAACAAATGTAATAAAGGTGTTTTTGTAATTTAAAAAAAGTGTGTGATTATTGAAATTATTAATTTAAAGAAGCAA
The DNA here is from genome assembly GCA_036024295.1 of Nannoperca obscura. NCBI lineage: Eukaryota > Metazoa > Chordata > Actinopteri > Centrarchiformes > Percichthyidae > Nannoperca > Nannoperca obscura. Next base: position 58,601 of record JAVQJL010101774.1, read on the forward strand.
ATTAAGTAATTCAGGGGTACAAATTAGTAACTGAGGGAAGGAAAAAGGCTATTGAGTGCACAAATGAGTCATTTTAGGGGATGATTTGTACTTTAACAGCACAATGTGCTCGTTTCAGTGAACAGCTACCTGGCTCCTTTAGAAAACAATGCATCCAGTCATTGAATTGTTTTCACTGTCACTTTTGAAATATCTTTGTTATTACTGAAATATTTTCTCAGTCATTCAGTTGAGGAATGTGAAAGGCACTGGTGCCGTTTTTTTGTATGAGTGTGAGCTAAAAATGTCAGGGTTATGTTGCATTTTGTAAGAGTGTGTGAACGGGGATCTGTGAGTCTATGTGCTCATGTTTGCTAGAATACACACAGCAGGGTACAATAATGTGCGTGTGTGTGTGAGTATGTGTGCTTTCTTTTATTTCAGTAGTGGAAGGTTGCTGGCAGTAAAGGGATTTGAAAAGTGCGGTTTTGAACTTCTTCATGTTAGAAGTCAGTTTGATCAATGTCTGCTGCAGCTCTCACTTGCTTCAGGGCACAGTGAACCACTGATAAATGAATTCCTCTGTGTGAGTCCATGGACTGATGTGTAGGTGTACAGTGGGAAAACAAGAACAAAAGCAAATCAAATCAAAATCTAAAAGTGTGTGTCTGCATGTGTGCATTTACAGATACCATAATATCTACATATTGTATCTTTTTTTTTTTTTTATAGAAAAGGTGCGGTTGTTGTGAGCTTCTGCATCCATCTGTGTGTAGTGTCCACTGATTGAATCACATATTCAAAACCTCTAATTAGTATCATCTTACTCGTAGGCTCGTAGCGGCTAACAAAGACACCAATGAGTCTCTGGACTTTATCAGCCAGTCAAGCCACGGAGTCGGGCTGGCAGTCAGGCCTCAGCGCCCAGCCCGGCCCTGGAGCCCGGCGGACGGCAGAGGAACCCATGTGCAGAAAACCTTTTAGAGCTCCAGCAATCCGATTAAGGCAGCTCTTTTTTTTCTGCAGCACTGTTGATGCTGAGATAAGTGTTCTGGTGGGCTTCTCAGATCAACTCTAAAAGCACTATTTCATTAAACCAAGAACTCAAATTTCTGAGTGGATCATTTTGGGTTTCTTTATACATTTTGAGGAGGTGAGATGGGGTAGAGAAGCTTGCATGTATGCACACATGCAGCAGCTGCCATCAAGATTGTGAAATAATGATGCTGGATAGAAAGTGGTGAAGCTGCTGCTGACAGAGTGAGGAGAAGTTGATGGATAAGCACATGAAAGATGTTTTTACACATTTGTTTTTCAGAAATAGATAGAAATTATGAGTCTGTGTATTCTTTCTCTGTGTGTTGATGATTGTGTGGTTTTTCAAAGACAGGTACAACTTGAAAAGCCTCCATATTTATCTCTAAGTGTTCTGGCAGAGCGTCAGTAGGATGATGGATGATGTCTTCATCGGTGGCCAATTCTCTCAAGTTGTGGTTTGAGCGCTGGACTGAAAAACAAGATTACATTTAATGGACATTCACTCCCATCCAGAATTAACTGCAGGCTAAACACATACAGCTGCGCATAACATGGCGTCCAACACCTATTCAGTGTCTTGTGTGTAAAGAAGTGGCTGAGAAACACACTGCTAAATAAAATTACTTAGAACAGGTAAGACAATAAAGTGATGAGGAACATATTCTGGACTGTCAACTGAATGGAATAAAATGTATTTATTAATCAATTCTGTATTTTCAAATGACTGTTTTTCTAAGATGTGCAGAAAATGCCAAACAGAGTATGTGGGACTTCAGTGAATTACATACAAAATGGGTTTTCAAGGAAAATTGTGTCTCCAAAACAAATTACGATGCTGTTGCCATGTTGTGACCTTGTTTTGAACTGAGGTGGAAAAAAATGTGCTTTAATATTAACTTGCTCTTTAAAGAGGACATTCTTCTTGTAATGTTTTAAAGAGACATTAGGAACAGAAAATTCTAATTTGCATTTAGAATTTATAATGAAACCGTTTCTTCTTATTATTTAAAGTAACTGGTGCCTTGCATTTAGCCATTAGCTGATCAAAATATCAATACTGATAAGATAATGCATCAAATTAAATGTATAGCATTAATACATTTTTCTCAATATGCTCCTAATTGTACTTTTTTCAATTCTGTAAACAACTATTAATATACTAACAAAGCTTTCTCCTTCATTTTCCACAGCAATGTTAACAATCACTACACATAACTGCTTCTTTGGAATGAAAGTGTGTGAGAATGTGGCCTGACTTAGTAATAAGGTTTCAAGCCAGTTAAGACACTAAATAGGTATGCAGAGCCAGATGCAGCTCCCTATCTCCATCAGAGGATGACCTTTTGCGTGGCCTGTTCCTGTATAGTTTTCCTCGGGGTGCGAGGCTGTGGGCAGAGCTCGGCTATATACAGTAGGAGTACTCAGTAGGATCAATAGCTCTCTCTAACGCTGTTCCCAGACACACCTGCTGTACCCGGGGTGGCCTTTGTGACACAGAGATAAAGAGAAAACACTCCCCAGGCTGTTAGTGTGTGTCTAACAGCATAGTATGTCTCCTCCTGTCCTTTCTTTCTCTCCTCCTCCTCCTCCCCAACCTGCACAGGGGAAGATGGATAAATCAAATTCGCATGACACAGGGGGAAGTGTTGCTAATATCTTCAAGATTCACAACAATATTGCCGTGACTTAACCTTTTCTTAAAGGCAAAGAAGAAATCCCCCCATCCATCCATGCCTGGCTGTGCTGAGACAGCTGAAAGAGCTGGAGGGCGGGGTCCATGTATATTTACTAACTCTCTGCTCCATTAATCAAAAGACACAGTGTGTTGGCTCCACCTGTCTGTCAATGTCCTCTCACATTCCCTGGCCACTTCCTCTCCCCCGGCCACTCCATGGTCTTCTACGCTTGATATGTGCATGTTTAAGGAGAGCCCTCTCCTCTTTGTCTGACTCTTTTCTGTCCCTGGTCTTTTGTTGCTGACTCCAATCTTCCACCTTTTAACTGTCTTTTTCTTATTTTTTTTATCCTACCTATCCTATTTTTGTCCAACTCCTGTATGCAATCTCCCAATTCTCCTGGAACAGTAGTATTGTGTAGTATGAGTGCACTGTCCAAGCAGTTTAGAGAGGGTAATTTGAGCCTCTGAGGGTGCCGTGGGGCCTCGGATCTAGTTTTGGAAGGTGTGCTGACAGTCAGCAATGCGGCACTGATCTTACCAAAGTCACACAGATCGGTAAGATGTGTAAAATCCTGGTGGGAAGAAGGTAAGTGTAAATGAGTTAAGGAGAGAGTGCAGAGAAAGATGTGATTGTAGCTTTATCCACATAGACAGAGTCGACAGAGATGTCACTTTCCACCGTGGGCCATGTTAGCTTTTGAGCTGAAGTCCATTTTCACCTGACACTATGGTAGAGCAAGTTTTCTGCCTGAATTGACATGTGTGCAGGATAAAGGGAATATTCTTTTGTGCTATGTGTGTATGTGGGTGCAGAGTGACATATTCTAGAAAAATAATTCTGATTGGGTCATGTGCAATGTGTTTAAAGAGAGAATTTTATGTCAAAGGCCAAGAGCTGAGCTTAGTTTCGACAAAACAATTTACACATACTCAATCGAACAACACACAAATACACCCAGAAAGAAAGAGAGTTGGAGTTGAAGTGAGAGTTTGAGTGGAGCAGACAAGCGTCTGGTATAGAAGCAGTTTTAATATGTTAGCCTGTCTCCCTGCTGGCCTCCCCTCCCCCTTTCAGGGACGGCACTAATGCCATTAAGTGTGGGACAGATCTGTTCCATGTCTGCAGGCTTGCCAGTCTACTGGTCTGCCCCGAGACCACTCTCCATCTAATCCTATCCTCTCTCTCTCTATCCTCCGCCTCCCCTCCATGCCAGAGACAGGAAGAGGTGGCTGGGAGAAAAATCTAATAAATAAATGAGAGGATGCAAGAGGAAAAAAATATATAAATTAAGTTCTCCGTTCTCGTAAATCATGTTGCCAACTTCCAGTAGACAGGAGCTTAGGGGAGGGAGAGAGAGGGAGACCATAGGAGGAAGAGGGAGGGAGAGGCAGATAGTAGGAGAGCGAGAGAGAGGAGGGGAGTGAGACATTGTGAGAGGGAGAGAAAGAGGGAGAGAGTGCGGGAAGCGTTTCTGTTCCACCCTCAACCTAGGCTCGGCTCTGGAGACTCAGCGGCGAGGTGTTTTTAATTGATTTTTGATTAGATAGACATGAGGAGGGGGGGTTGTCCATTAGCATGAAGGGAATGAACCTCTGAGAGGAAGTGAGTGAGAAAGGAAGGTACAGTGAAGGAGAAAGAGAGAGAAGCTGAGATAAAGTATCCGTAACCGTAAAGCAAATGACAAGTAAATAAATGCATATGCATATTTAATATGCACCAATGGGATAGAACATTTTCTTTTTATTCAAACTGCTTTACAGCTTAATTGACTAAATTATTTGCTTTAATTATACCTTATTACCCATAGGTTTAAGGTTTCCACTGATAAAGGCACATTTTCAAACTTGGAGACTCAGGCCTGATGCACATACCAGAGTTTACTTGAGGATAGTCTTGATAACTGTGCTCACAACAATGCAGATAGACAGTGGTATCCTTGTGATCAGCTCTTTAATTGATGTTATGCAATCATATCAATCACATATTTTCCCTCAAACTAGCTCACTATTCCTCCAACAATGAGAAAAAGATGGATATTTAAGTTCAAGTTAATGAAGAAGGCTCCGTGACTCCTGGTGCCTGAAAGCTTCATATATATAATTACGTTAATGTTGATCAAAAGTGGAATTGACAAGTAGTGAGTCTGCAAATCCACCTAACCATGCTATCCTTTCTCCAGCTATATGAGTTGAACCAGATGCATCATATAACAGATGGATTCATGGGAAACGGGCTTTTTCGAAGAAGTTATATCAGATAGTAAGATGAGGACAGGGACAACTCTAAGCAAGGCTATGTTTAAACAGATTAACACATTCTTTGTCATATAATTGAAAAATACAATTTATAAGCAACAAAACACACTTATCCTCAATTCAATACTGGTTTTGCCACTACATTTAACTTGTTAAGCCATAACCAGTGGCTAATGTGAGCCTTTGGTCAAAATGTACTTGTATATTAATCTCTGCATTGTTAAGGATCACTCCTTATAGTAAACTCAGTTTTTGAATGTATTTATGGTCTGCATTTGTCATTGTTATGTGCTGTCCGCCATTTCCATGCAGAATTCAAATTTCCTTCATACACACAAGAGATTCACAAAAATGACGGAGCATGTAATCCAGTGTTACTGTTTTTAAATTGATCTCATTGAAAACAGCCTCACTGATTTACTCTATATCAGAGCCATATTAAGTTACTGCTATTGCAAATCAAACAATTTCCTACTGCTGCTGCTTCCCATTAAAAACATTCAACTGGCGACAGTCTATCAATCTTTTTTTTTTTTTTTTGCAAGGGAAACATGGAAGAAGAAGGAGAAACCACCACAGTGAACTCTTACATGAAGAGCTGCAGGCAACAGGCTACACACTTCCAACTTCTCAGCAAGGTAACTAACTCCTTAACCTGCCGTCATGTGGAAAACTACTTGCGGCATGGACAGTGTGAAATCACATCACGGCTGCAGTCATTTCTGACCGACGTCTTCACAGTTGCTCCTCTGTGGTATTTCTGTGGACAAATTAGCTGCTCAAGGAGTGTTTGTTGTAGTTTGCAATCGCATTTGCTGATATCAACATGGTGTCACCAAAGCAGCCAGGACTGAAATCTTGATGATAACTTTACAACTACACGTTGGATCCATCATCAGCTGTAAAAGGGTGTAGATTGTAAAGTGAATCGTCATCAATAAGACTAAGGAGTCAGTAATCTGTACTCCAGTTTACAAGTGTCCGTTGGAAGTGACTAGCAGGCTGACTGTAGTAAACTGTGAGAGCCAACAACTGTGCAAGCTGAGATGAGATCATGAAGAGAGTGTCTCCTTCTGTCTCAAAGTTAACCCTCCCTCAGTTATTTGGAGATCGAACAACATTGTTCTAGCTCGCCTAAATAAAACATAAAGGGTTCCACACTTACAGTTAACTGTTCCAGACATGTTTGGTGTGATCACACTCTTAAGTGTCCCCTCATGCTGACTGTAATTGACACAAAATCTCCTGCTTCACTCTCCGCTAACAGAGAAGGTGCTGAAGCTTAAACCTCCTGGTCACACTATTTCATAAAAATGATACAAGTCCTTTAGCAATAAACATTTCTAGACAAAGACGTCTCTTTTGTAAATGTGTGATTTGTTAATATATCACATTTGCACCCTTGGATACATTTATTTATTACCTTAAAAACCTGAATAAATACTCATTTGTAGATTTTAATTGATAAAGATGCCAAAAGATGCATAAAGATCTATTTTATAAATCTGACAAATGTGTTTGTATCTTTCTACATAGGTGGTCAGTGGTTACCAAATATAATGTAATCTATTAACTGCAAACCTTTCCCAACTTGCCAAAGGTCAACCTTTTTTAGCCTTAGGAACATTTTGGTATTAAGATGATAATGACATTATAATTAACAGTATTTCTCATTAGTTACAGTCGTGTTCTTGTCAAATTACCTAATTTCCCCTCAGCTATCAGGTAGTAATGTTATTTTATCTTGAGACCACCTACTCTCAGACATTCATGTAAAGACAGCAATAATACGATGAAAACAGGAGGGAATTTACTGCAATTACAACTCCCATATAGGAGAAATGTGTTGCCAGAAAGAAAAAAGAACCTTGTACAGAAAAAGGCACAGACAAATGACCTCTCATATATTGATTGCTGTTCACCTCACGCACAGCATAATAGCAACCAACAGCGAGCACAGTAGTGTTGATATTTGTTGTGTGTGTGTTTTTTTTTTTTTTAAATGTTTCCTATTTGTCCTCAGGTTTAGTTTTAATGGCTGAGCAAACCAAGGAGAGAAACACAACACTATTCTCCAACCATAAATTAGATTTGCACCTCCAGCAAACTTTCACTTTGCTACTTGGTAACTTGTCTCAGTTCTCATAAGTTTTCTAGTCTCTGGATACACCTCCCTCCCCTCCCCAACTCTCATCCTTCTGGTCAGTGAAACCGGTCCCAGCTGCACTTAAACAGAAGCCCAGAGCTGCGGACGTAGACACATTCACACACTCCCACTCCCTCACCGATTCCCTCTGAGGCACATAGGGTTAGAGTAATATCCAAAGTGCAGGTGGGACCTCGCTTTCGTAGCGAGGCTGAACAAAGCAGGGCGAGAGTATGAGCCAAGTAATGGAGTGATGATCACTGCAGAGATTGAACAATCAAAGTGGGGAGGCCGGTGGTGGGGGCACTCGTGGACTTAGGGAACTTGCACACTAATTGTATCTTATGACTAATTGGTAAATTAGTGAAACCTATTTCAAGGCGCCAGGCTTAGCTTTGGGGGACACCCACAGCTCATTATAGACTCATATTCTGGGCAGAGGAGGAGAAAAATAAGGGAAATTATACAATTGCTCAGGTGAGAATGGCAATTAAGCAAGTGCTTAAGAAGAGGAGGAAATGAAGCCTCATACACCCATAATCTACTATACTCTCTTGTGTCTGGCTTTAAATCACCATCGATCCAGGGCATGTATTTATGTGGCATGGAGAGGGAGCGAGCACTGTATGTGTTTTTGTTTGCATACCTACAGTATGTACCTCATTGTGTGTATGTTTGTATGCATGCAAACGGGTGCAAGAGTATATTTTCCTACGGTGTGTGTACGTAAATATGTATAATTATGCATAATAACTCAGGTTGATGTGGTCCCACTGCAAGTTTTAATCAATTACTTAAATGCAAATGACTGAATTCTTTAACATCACTGCAAGGTCCATAAACAGTCTGCTCTACCAGTGAAACCATAATAAACCTTCCCTTAACAGCATTTTTACACATTGATGTTATGATTTTGATCAGTTTAGGCCTGATTCTGTGAAGAAACATTCCGAAGTAAGACAATGTTATCAAAGACCATTATTTCCTGCAGGATTTAAGAATGTCAGGCCAGTTAGTTTTACAGAAAATCTGCATTCTGAGTCCATGAAGGAAGGTGACTGCAGAGATGAGAGCACAGGTTTAACTGGCTCTCCAGCTTTGAGAGCTAGCTGCTAGTTTTCTTAATTGATTCACTTGTCGAAGATCACACAAATTAGGCCGCAAATTCTATTTGAGGGTAGATTTTACACTGCTCCAGAGCGTACCATTTCTGAGAATCTGTGAGCCAAGTAATATCCAAAAATACATACTGAAGAGAAGTATGAAGCTCTAACAGTTCAGCTATTGGGAAGTGAAAGTTAGAATTGTTGGAAAGCAGATGGAGCAATCATGAGGTGAGATATGTGTAATGGAGTCATCTATATTTTTTCTGTGTCTTCAATCGAAAGGTGTACTCGGTGTGTCTTAAAACGCCGTAGAGGTGCAACAAAGAGTTGTTCTGGATCAGTACTTAACCTTCAGTTCCGGCTCATCTTATCACTTCTCCCAGCGTGTTCCCCTTAACACACTATCACTGCATGTTGAGTGTTTCTTCACCTGGCCCTGCCTCCTCTTATGGTTTTGTTCCATCTCTTCATCACAAATTGGAGGACATTTGGGATATTTCCACAAGGACACCATCGATCCCTTCATCCCCCACCACCCACCCTCCCCAACCAATTTGCCAGCGGTAAAACTAATATTGTCTTTAATCAGATGCAATTAGGCCTGCAAGTTAAGATCTCCTCCCAATTAAAACTCATTAGGCCCATAATGTCATTAGGGGAGTCTTGAGTAACCACTGCTTGCATAGGCGGCCAACTCGTCACAAACAACATTGCAAGTCAGTAGATGCGGCCCATGTGAACTGTTACTTACAGGGTAGCGTCAGTGAGAGGAGGTTCAGGTTTGAAATATTTTGTATCCTGTTCCGATAGTTTTACTTAAAAAATTTAAGCAAAGTTAAGCTATTTATATGTAAAAGTTGAAACACTACACAAAGTTATTCTAATGTTCAAACAGAGTTTGTTTGTTAAGGCATTAACATTTATTAACATTTTAAAGGAAGCTGAATAGAATCCAGCAAAAAGGTCTTTATAATCTGAGATTTCTAAAATCTCACAAACATGCATCAAATCATCAAATTACTTTTATAAACTGGTGTCATTTGAATTGTTACCTCAAACAAAATGCCAGTGATTATCACTGTTTCAACAGTGATGTAAGCTGTATTAAATGATTGTCCATTTTAAATAACACAATGAACACTTTGAATAGAGTCATTTACAGCATTGTTGTTAAAGAAAGCAGTGTTGCAAACCTGTAAACCTGACTGTTTTGGGGAACAGCCTTGACAGTTAATAAAACAAAATTTAACAGTGATTAAGCAGTGACCATTACCTGTGATGTTTAGAAACCTGACCCACATATATGCACGCTAACTGTGTTATTTGTATTTGTCTCTACTGTATAAATTTGCTCAAAGAACAATCAATAACACGGTAGACTGTTATACTTCTGTAACATGACTATAAACAAAAGCAGTAGCAAGGTCAAATTTTACATTTTCATTACCGACTGCAAAATAGAGAAATAAATGGATTACCATGTACAAAACTTAATAAAACATAAAATAACCACAGAAGCACAACTAAATGAAAATATATGAAGTACCTGATTTTTTTTATTTTGCCTGAACAACACTACATTAAGCTGCTAAAAAAATGTTGAACGAACCCAGACAGCAAAACTGCTGAAGGTATATTGAATTTGTGGGTCTCTCTGTCGTGCTCAAAAGCAGTTCATCATTGATTCGTGTGCCCACTGCTGAAGAGTTTTTCTAAAGCCTTGAGACAGCACTACCTTTAAGTTAATGTGCTAAAGGCACACAGACGTGGTGCTCTTGGTAGAAATAAATTCCCACTATCTCAACATTCCCTTTGAAAGCAAAGCACAGTACAGGATTTTCCCTGGGCATGTACGTTAGTAAATCTTAAAGCATATCATTATGTAATTCTGCAAACTTTAAACTTTGCAAACTACCCGAGCAAGAATCTTTTTTAAATGTACAGTATGTTGGTGATAAGGCAAGACTGGCTGCATGGTGATGAACACATTTATCAATACAGGGCTTTCAGTTCTGTGGGTACGGCCTGTAAAATGTCTATGTGACACCAATCAGCAGTAATTACCGTAGGGGTTTGAGTTTTCATCCCGCCTCTAATTGGCCTTTGCTGTCAATCAACAAGTGATTTCTGTTCACAATTGAACTAAGGGGAATGATAGAAGCAGCGATGGCGGGATAATTGAAAATAATTGAGCAAATTGCGGATTTGAGAAGTTGGCTTCATCAGCACTGCAGGGGCTGAATATGAGCATGTGGAGAGAAGGCAGGTGAACAGAGGATGCCTTACAGATCTTAATGATAATGAACAAAACACTCCATTTTGCCTCCACCCCCGAGGATAGATCCGCTTATCTGAAAAATCAGCCTGTGCGTGTCTCAATGTCACATGCAAGCGAGAAGATGAGCACCTTTTGATCTCTGCATCTTGAGCTTCAGCAGCTATTCACCAGCCTGAGGGCTTACATCCTGGCCCCGGTCTGAAAAGCCTCTCAAGCACAGAGGAAGTGTACCTCTGTGGTGTTACTGTGTTGGAGTCTCTGCATATAATTAAATCTGTGAATTTGGGCACCGGCCATGTGTGAGCCTGAGAATGAGAGCGAGAGAGAGTGTGTGCGTCCATATATGGGACGTTTTTACATGTCAAGTTGATTCAACAACTCTAAAAGTATCCAATATCAAGTCACATTTGTAAATGTAATATCATGGCCAATGCACTTTTTATACAAATGTTATTTGGACTTCACAATGTGTATGTGTGTTGCAGCATAAATCAACCTCAGTATACTAAATTTTCTTTCATGGGGTCGATTTTGTGTGTCTGATAGAGTAGCAATGCTGACAAGCTATTGGGACTGAAGGCAGTCCCTCAGTTTCAGTTGTTTGTCATCTCTTCCTTTTCTTCCTCCTACTCTCCCTATCCTCAAGAGCTGCTTACCTTCCACAGCTTTGAAAAAAAAAAAAAAACATCTCGCCTGCAATTTACATTTCCATATGCTGCCAGTGGCGCCAGGGAGAGTGGATAATTGGGTTGAAAGTGGTGACGGTGAGAGCAGCATAGAAAGGGATACAGAGAAGGCCAACTGGAAAAAAAACAAAAAACAAGCCATTACAGAATGATTTTCTTTTTTCCCCCTTCACTCGTCATTTTGCCATGCTGCTCTTAACCACTTGTGTAGCTGAAAAGATTTACCTTGGCCTCCCATTCTCTCTCGCTCCCGCAGAATCACTCCGTACTTGCCTCCCCCAGAGCCTCGCTCCCGCCCTGCTTCTGCCTCATCCATATTTATCCTGCGACTCTCTCTCTCTCTCTCTCTCTCTCTCTCTCTCTCTCTCTGTCTGTCTGTCTCTCTAGCTCTCTCTCTCTTCCTCTCTCTCTCACTGTGTCACCCACAGCATGGCGTTAATACACCAATTAGTACTAAGAGCAGATAATGGACTATGTCATATTGCAAAAGGGAAAGAGAGACACAGAGACACAGTGAGTGAAAAAGAGAGCAAGATTGAGAGGGTGAGTGAGAGAGGGAGAGAGAGACAGAGAGAGAGAGAGGGGTGGTGGGGGTGTCTTTATGGATGTGGTCTCTGAAAATGTTGAAATGCTGCATTTGCTGTGAACATCCATTCAATAGAAAGAGCATGATGGGAAGAGCGCTCCGGTGGTCACAGGGTTGCTATATAAAAGCTGAGGTGTTACACCAACGCTTTGCTGGCTCCAAATACTGATGTCTGTTTGGCTTTGTTGGACTTTTAAACCCTTTTCATTGGTTTCTTCTTCCCCTTTCAAAACTGGAAATGGCATACAGTTTCCTTCCCTGCCACCTAGTTCATATCTACGCCTACAGGCCTTCTACTCCACCACACTGTACATACAGGGCATGCATGAAAGACTACAAAGACTTCCTCCAGTTATGGTGGTTCTGTAGTAGCATGTTTTTATAAATAGCATATTGATTTTTTCGAAAATAATGAGAATCTATCTATGTTCATGTTTTAACAACATAGCAACACAATGAAAACAAATGCAGCTATTTAGTTGATTAATGTCCCACAACATAATACAAAGTGCATATGAAACAGATGTTTTTTGAAGTAATGCTTTGCAGCTTTTAATACATAACTGATCAATATCAGTCATACCAGTTCTTAATTCATTATAACTAATAATTGTGTTTCAACCAAAAAAACACACATTTTAAACTATTGTACTGATTACTTCATACCACACACTGTAGTTTCATACCAAGTCCCGTAACAAGAAAAATGTGATTTTGTGTTTTGTGGTAAAGGAGATAATTTGTCAATCACTGCAAAACATGAAGCTGTATAACTGTGAAAATAGGAGCTATTTGCAAATAGGGCAAGGTGTTATGTAAATAATGGTTCTGCATAAACATGAGCTCTGACTAGGAAACATTGGCATTAATCAAACATGAGCTAGAACAAATTAAAATATGCCAGCTGTATGAGTCCATTTTCTCCTGCTTTTTAGGAGAAAACATGAAACATTCAAGCAAACAGGACTGCTGATGCTTTGTTGATAAAGTCTGTCTTATCATGCAAGACATCGCTGTATTTAGAATATAAATGCAACATGGAACACAAGTGAACAAAAAGAATTATTATTAACAATGACTGTAATATTCACAGTCATGGTCGAGCCAGAATGAATTTATTCAGTGCTAGAACGTCCCCACACACCAGTACAAAACCACTACAAAGCTACACAGTGGCAGGCTCTTATCTTGGAGTTCCTTTCAATTCTTCCCGTCCTGTGTATTTTAACCACTGCATTTATCAACACTTATCTGGATAATTTTATTTGGGCGAAAGTAGGAAAGTAATTACGATGTGGTGTCTAGAAATTGAAGTCTATTTTGAATAAAACTGGACTTTTGATCCGTATCTGATCCAAAAAATGGAACAGTTTCCTGTCTGTTTCTGAGCTGCATCTGTTTATCTGAGATCCTCTTCAGACAATACAACCATACTGAATACTAAAATAAAGTGCAACTTAATGTCATCCTTCACATTACAATGGAAATCTTTAGGTAGACATTTTCATTCATATATAATATTTTTCTTTTAGACCATTTGACTTTCTAAGATGATGTTATTCATGAGTAAAGTGATCAAGCTGTGAGGGCTGCAGTATTTGTAACAAGGGACCACTGCTAGTGTTTAGTAGGCCAATCAGCACTTAATAATGTGTAGTCACTATTGTTGTTGCTAAGAGACCGGGGTGTGATGAACAACTGCTCAGACTATGCAAAGCATGGCTTGATGTTGTAAATCTTAGTTCTTAGTGGTCCATTCAGTACAGTAGGAGATGAGGTTTATCTACGGCCTCTTCTGATTACTCAGAGCACTGTGACTTTACATGAATAACATCTGATCTTGAAGAAAAAAATCCTGATAGAGTGTGACTGCCATGAAGCACAAACTACATTATGCCAGCTGTTTATTGGCGCAATGAGTCAGGCAGCCCATGAAGGTCAATCGACTGGATTTGAGAGCAGTATAACAGAGTAGGTACTGTGTGACAGAAGGCTAAGTAGCAAAGGCGTGTAGAGCCCATTCAATAGAGCCCAATATTAGCTATCATAATAGAAACTGACAATGGCATTTTCAGAGGGGAGTGAAAAATTGCAACATGCACTGTGCACTGGTGCAATTGTTGCATGTGATGTGGAAGTTAAATAATTTAATCTGGCAGTGTAGCCTACCCTGATCACCAGGAGACCAAAGACTGCCTGGGATTAATCCAGAATTATTAGCACTCTTGACATGGATGAACTAAAAAAGAAAAGTGTAACAAAACAATATTATTTAATCTGTGTTTGGCTATTTTTGGTTATAGTGTTCAAAATAGAATATATGTACCAAGATGAACAGGAAAAAAACTATTTCAACAATCTGCCTTAAAGCAAGACTTTAGCGGAAAAGAGAATGATGTTCACAAGTTGCAATTGAAGGATGACAGCACATTCAATTTGCCTTTTAAAGTCCAATATTCTCATGTTTCAGTTAGAAGACATCATCATTAGGCTCCCTGACTGAAAATGAGTGGAATAGTGCCACAAATAGTGAACAATAAGCATGTCTCCATTGGTGAGATGTGTGAGTTTCTTCTTTTATTTTTTTGATAAATTATGTGTGTAACACTATCACAAGTAAAGAAGAGTCTTAAAGTCAGTGGGCTGATGCAGTCATATCATTTGCACAACAGTATCCAGATAAAGTTGGCTAACATTAGCTGACATTAGCCATCATTAGCTACTGGTCATACCACACCAGGTAATGCTGAAGGAAAATGTTGCTTTATAACATTTTCTGTATGTATTCATGGTTGTGTAAATGTTTGATATTTCTGCATGTGTGTATATGCTCTATATGTTTACATGTATGCAGTCAATGTACTGAACCTACTCATCTAAATGTATGTTTTTCTAGAAAATGTCATCATAATTGTTTATTGCTTCCCCCTGGTGTTGCACGTTCTTCTGTGCTGTGATGTTGATGTAGTATGGTACTGAATATGATAAGCATAATACTGTACATGCCTTATATATGCTATAATGTGGTACAATAAACAACATAAATTATGATGCTGATATGCAGTATGTAGCCTGTATGTACAGTAGTATAAGATGCAATGTAGAGCTGCTATTCTTATTTATAGGTTTTATGTTAACGCTTTTAATGTGTCTCAAAACTGGCTAGGTAAATAAAACCAGATAGCTATTTACTAACAAATACTCTAAGTAAGTGAATAATTGATTTCTCAGTTAGTTTGCCCAGTATACTATTATAGCGCCAGCTTGCATTACCACTGGGTTTTAACTTAGAATAAGACCAAAGTGGCTTCTGGCCAATTTTCTATTTATATCTCCTGGAGAAAACTGCAAGTGAGAAACCTGACTACTTAGTATGGTGCATGCTGGTTGTTCAGCAGGCTGAAGAGTAACATGTTTCTCCGAAGCTAGGAGTTTCAACTGTGCTCAGAATTGCTGCTGTGTGTCATCCCTTACTCAATTACTTCCCATAGAGCATCTTGTACATGCTGTACCGTTTTTAAATCACATCCCAGTAAAGGCTTTTAACTTGTTCTTAGCTTTGTATTCCTCCGATAATTTTGTACATACAAACAAACATACAATACATATGTGAGCACCCTGAAGAGCCCATGTGCTGCCAACTTATGACCCCACTTCAGCCCAGGGTTGCACTCCATTTGGGTTCTTCAGCAACTTGTCTGTCAATGAAAGTACCAGAAAAATAATCTTTAGAAAATTCCATTTGTGCTTGTGCACAGGGGTAACAAAGGATTCTGTCCCTTCTGAGAATCAGTGCTATGATGTTAATCAGACACGTTGTCTTTAGTGCTGCTAAACTAATGAAAAAATGTAAAAAGCCCATTGAGATGCATTTAAATTCAAGATGGTGTACTTCAGTGAATAATCCACAAGTCTCATAATACAGATGAGTTGTTGTAGTTGTAAAGTGGCATCTATACGATTCCTGCACACAGTTATTACGGCTTTGTTTATTAATTCACTGAGCATAGAGTATAACATTTGTCGGATCTTTTTAAATAAATCTTTATAGCTCACTTAAAATATTACCTGAAATACACTGTCAACACTTAGGCATTGACTCTGTCTTCACATCAAACTGAATGAGTTTGAGTGCTTACACAACAAGGTTAAATGCTGATTGCGTGCTGTCTCGTGGAAAACATCATCTCTTATGAAATGTCTGCTTTTGAAAAACCTTTTTCCAGTGAAACAGCCCTTAAAATGAATGCAGTGCACTGGCTATATTATATAAAAATATATATCTAAAGAAACCACATTTGAGAAGAGTTGAGTTGATAGAACTCACTTTATAAAGAGATAATAAGAAACGTGTCACAGTGAGTGGAGAGATAAAACTCTGTAAAGTTGAATCAAGTATCACGTTTTTATTCTGATCCTGGTACTTCTGGAGAATTACACCAGTGAAATTAAACTATATTAAATTTAGCAGAGCAGCCACAGATGACCACTACAATGACCTCTGGTGATTCGTGAACCCCACCTTGGGAAACCACGTGGGTAAGGCAACTTAAAAATAAACAACAATAACACAAGTTCTGGTCTTATACAGAGAAGGCAATTTCACTAGTGGGCGGGCAGAAGTGGCACATCTTCCCTGCCTTAAGTCAGGGTTGGTTATAAAACCAGTCTTGACACTGTCTTTAGGCTACCAAACTGTAAGTGAAAGGCAATGATGAAGGCGCTCATTTGTAATAGGCCTGATGCAGAAACTGCAGTGGTCGAAAATACCCTGTGAATGGTCCTGATGAGAGTGTGCGCTGCCTGCCGACGAGGAGGGACACTATAGACGAGCGATCCCGTCGGTGCGTCAGGACGCACAAGATAACCGCAGATGGCCTGTGTAGACTATCCTAATTTCGATAGGGTGATCTCACACCGTAGACCCTTTTTTGCGACTACATGAAGGTGGCGAGTCAACCCGCTCGAAAACAGGAGCGTCCTGTGAACAGATACACATCAGACAGTCTGATTTGTCTTACGCGGACGTTTCGCGACGGTGGCACGGGGGCATCTGCTCACTTGCCCACAATCTAAGCAGCGACGGACGGACAACACGATTGCAACTTCAATTTTGTTAATATTTCATCTCACTTCCACATTTCCGTAACCGTTTAACGTTGTTAAGTCGCACGTTGTTTTTGTTTTTAAGCAGGACAATGATGTCGTCGCTGTTATTTATTTTAATGCCCTCACGGGCGCATTTTCGGGAGAATCTGCTCTTTCCGTGAGGATTTTCCTCCACTGCCTTTATCATATCTCTAGTCGGGTGGATTTGTCTCCTCTCCCGTTTTTCGTCGGTTTGTCTTTAAGATAGCAGGCTATTAATTTTTAATTCTTATGCATCCGCACGAAGACTGGACCAGAGAGGAGAAAACGAGTGATAACCAGAGGGGGAGAGGAGGAGAAGGAGGCGAGTGAGGAGGGAAGCGAGAACGAATGAGACACACTGATCAATTAAGGAAAAGGAGATTGGATGAATCAAGGTAGGAACGAAGCACAGTTTTCATGTTATAGCTATGTTCTTCATACATGTGATACCAGTGTGACAATAATAGCATGTGGTGGGCACCATCCAGGCTTCCAGTATCAGGCTGCGTGAGTTGTTCATGGGTATAAGCCGATTTACTTAGGCTATTGATATTTGAGGCTTTCACAGACAGGAGTTCGTGTTTATGGTGCGTCAACGGCAGTCGCTTTATATTTAAAATGCGTCCTGGCTGCTCTAAATGAGTCGGATTTTTAAGCAGGACTCCCATTTGTGGGCCTATGCACTGCACCGTGGCCTGCACACTAATAGATTTTGGCAGTTTTAATTAATACATACAGTGTGGGAGCAAAATGAATGTTTGCTTGTCCCATAAAATGAAAGTGGCAATGACATTTTTGTAGGCAGGCGCACTGGAATAAACGAAGGTTATGAGGCTGTTAGTTAAATAGTCAGCAATTTATTCCTGGACAAATCTCTTGGTATCATCCTTACCTGGAAAAGTAGAAAAGGAAAAGAGATGTCCTGGGATGTTGGCACATTGATTTTAGCCAACATCACTCTCACTGTTCCTTCTTTTTTATGAGCACAAGATCCAAGAGAAAGAAATTAAGTTCCTTATTGACTATTAGAGAAATACATGTATCAGAGCGAAGTGTACAGCCTCAAAGTAAAGCACTCTACCCAATCCTTCATGTCCCAGACTACAACATTAATCCTGTACCTCATCAAATCCTTACCTATAGGCCAGCTGCTCTCAGATGGGTCCGGGGTGCCCCAGGAGTCCTTGAGGAATGTTTCAGGGTGTCCCCAATAAAATACATGTGGTTTCTTTCAAATTTTAACTTAAATGAAATTCCTATTAGATAATGTATAGGCATGACAATCCTTACAGGTTCATGTCTTAAATAATATCGCATCTACAGCATGAAACAACAGCATATTCAAATTTTATCAAATGTGTCCCCGTAATGTTGAGGGCTTCATATAATGAAAACTGAGACATCCTCATATTGTTACTACGGTGAACTAATTCCCAATTTAATAATAAAACGTAATAAAAAGGCATCAACAGCCTACATTGTGTTATGATGGAAGAAATTAAACCTTTTGTCTTTTTGTTATTATAAAATTGTACCTGAGGAGGCAGGCGACAAAGACCCTGGAAAGAGTTATTTTCTACCGGTAAGCCTTTCCCTCATTTCACCGGGGTGCATTGTGTTTGTCCTGCCAATTCTTGGGGAAAAATTGGCATGTCTACTATTCTGAAGGGGCTGAATGAAATTCAAATTCTTCAGGTGGTAAAACAGCAATATTGCAACTGTCTGATTGCGTTATCTGGGCATTCAAGAAGCCAGACTTGGAATTGGTTTACTGCCAAACACTCTCCCTCGGAAGACAGAAGGATTTATTTCCCCCTTGTCTGTGTGTCACATCACCATCAGAAAAATTATTCTCGGCTTTCAATGGGTGAATAATAGTCATACATTAGTATGGCATTAATAATCATCAGACTTTTAATAAGTCACTAATCATAATTAGATTTATTTCACTGCGAGTTCAGCATTTGGGAAGCTCTGCAAGACTATGGTCAGGATTCAACGACTATTTTATTCTGTTGACGGTAATTGTTGTGAAGGATGTACTTTATACAGAACCAGCCCGACGGTCTTTGAACAGAGTAATTCAGATTTATCAAATGCATTTAGTTTTTAGAAATGTGCGTTCGGTGCACATGTGTGCACACGACAAATACACAGACTCGTGCTTTCCCATACCGTATGAGTGTATATGCATGCACACACATGCACACACTCCTACACACACACCCACCCACCCCCCCTCCACACACACACACACACACACTCAGACTGTTTTTATAAATAAGAATATCAGTGCTCTGTCCCCAAAGTGAGCAGTCTTATTTTTACTTTGCATTTTTGTTCCTCTTTCCTTTTTGCAATATGTATGCACCCCCTGTAGCTCTTTGACAAGGCTGACTAAATGAATATGCTAATAGAAAATAAGAAGAAAGATAAAGCACTCATATGAATTTCAGAAAATGACCTATGATATTTCACACCCTCAGGATAGCTAAATGTATTGCATCTATGCTGGTTTAAAGCAAAATGGGAGAATAACATTCACCAGATTTGAAAAGATCTTGAAAGCTTCTGGTATCATGATAACGTTTCACAAATTACTACAAGGGATACATATTGAATGCTACATGCCAGTAAAGGATTGTTGATTTTGACGCTGTACTAAGATTTGTCCTTAACCTGTGAAGGACACTGACATCTTTTTTTTTTTTTACAGATTTTTACAGAAGGGTGAAATGAAAATGTGTGTGGCTGTTAGTAGCATCACATTCTTCTACAGTTGACAATGGGCTTTGTGGTAACAAATAGCATCATTTAAAAGGCAGAGAAAAAGACTATATACCACGGCTGTAAGAATTCACCAAATCCATGATTCAATTATATTTTCTGTTTACACTAGAATTATCTTTAGTTTTCTATTTTGTCCCTCATCTTCAATTTCTAACTTGACTCTTTACATTAACGCAAATCTTTATTGCCCATATTTTTAAATCTGAACATTTGCACATTCCTTACACTCCTTGTCAGTATTTTTGACACTCCATCCTCTTCATTTTGAATACTGTCCAGCTTTTTTCATTTTTATATTTTAAATAGAATTTTTTTTGTAAATTTCTATTTTATATTTAAGACTGCAGTACTATTTTACTTTTCTCTTACTATATTTATTGTGACCGTTATGCACCAAACTACCAAAGCAATTTTCTTGGCAATAAACCTGATTCTGATCTCAATAGATGATTCATATGTGGCGACTATTGTTACTGTATCAGTTTTGATTAATCCAAAATTTTTTATAAATTTGTATTTTCTTGCGAGAAAACTTGGATGAGTAGGTTATAAGGATTGCAGTCATTTGACACAAGGCATTGATCATGTGTTTGTGTATAATAGTAGATATCAGTCAAACTTTGATGTGAAGTTAAGATTGTTGCACCCCCATATATTTAGCGTATCCAGATGTTTGCTGATGTAGTCTTAACAAATACACACATGCTTAACACACACTTTAATGTACACACATGCTGCCACTGTACACTAAGCTTGTTCAACCTTCAGCAGGGAATGATCGGAGAATCTTTAGTGCCAGTACAGAACAGAGGACGCTGGCACCGCAGTATATTCTGATGATAAACTTAATCTCATCATTGCCTCTCAGATATGATATCCGATTAGAACTACAAGTCTTGCAAGCTAGTCTGCCGGATCCCGGCTTCTCATGGTACATTGTACAGGGGAATTTATTCAGAAAAATCACGTCCATGGTCCATATTGATTTATTGTTATTTTGAAGATTATTTGCAATTACCATTCATTCATAACAACCATTTGCAAAATATAATTGTATCTGGATGTCAATGACTGAACTTTTTGGCATTTTGACATTGATCTCCAAATCGTGTTGATAACCGTGCAGCAATTTTGGAACTTCATTTGCATATTTACATATTTGCTGAAATTTGCAACAAAATGGGTATACATTGGTTGATGCTATTATCAGAATGGATCGAAGATTCAAAATGTCTATTTTAGTTTCAATGTAGTGGATGATTAGTTGGCTCTCTTCCCCTTCACCCTTCACCATCTGATTTGAGTGGAGGTATCTAGCGATGAATGTAGCAGTTCTAGGATGCATCTATTTTGTTATGTGTCTCATGAAATGCTGATGTGTTTCTATGTACCCCTTGTGCACAGGCAAAGGCTAATCTTTTGTGCCCTTTTCTGTTCTGTCAAAATGCTATGTCTCTGTAGGGCAGTTTTTCACTGGACTGACCTAGAAATTGTTTATTGTGAATTGCCAGGTAGCTTTTCCTCACTGCTTCCCTTTGTAGGCAGCACTGTGGTTGTCACCAGCCTGATAAGGCTTGTCCTGACAGGAAAGCCATTATGATTATAATGACAGTTATTGTGGTTTAGTGTTTTGCCACTGCCGACAAAACACTGAAAATGGTTTTAAACAGCTGTTGTTGGACTAATTATTGCAATCAAAAATACCCTATTATGTTTTCTAAGGCTATTCGTAATGTGTTGGCTGTTTGCCCCTTAAATGCTAGATTACATTTTGGGAGCATGAACAGGCAGTAATGAATTTGAAAGAAAGGGAAAGAAAATAGAATAGGGTGAAGAGTACAGACTGCAATAGCAGAGGGGGACAGGTACGTAATGGGAAACAAGCTGAAATTGTCTTTGCTGTGGTGCCGAGGTGTAAAAGCGATGGCCAGTGTGCGTCCATTTTGAAGCTCATGGCCTTTGTGCTGTGAAGTTCTCTGTGAATGTAGCCATGCACGCGGCAGCCTGTAACTGCAGGCTCCCGGCTCTGTGGTCTCTGCTACATCTGGAGAAAGACTGAAGGTGTGGGCTTTGAGAAGCCAATCTTATAACAACCTTACCACACACTAATTCAATTCAATTGCTGCCAGCCTTGTGCACGTGTAGGCGCCGGCGTGGTGAAAATGAACAGGAGCAACAAGAGTACATGAACAGAAAAAATCGATGAGGACTCTTTGTCATAAATGGAGTGGGTGTTAAATTAGCTGGATGGGCCCATGTAGCAACACATTGGATTGAGTGCCTGGTGTATTTGGGTTGTGTCTATTGACTGAGAGACGACTTGGTGTACAGCAGTGAAAAGACTCAGTGATGCTCAATCAATGTGACCAATCAGCCCCACCAGCAATTCATTGGGTTTTACACAGATTTGTCAGGGGGAAGGAGACTCTGAATTGGTGTTTAAAAAATGCATCATTTCAGTTTCAACGACAAAATCCTGACCGCTGTTTGTAATAGTTGGCTTTGATTGCCCTTTTGAGCTTGCCTGATTTTCCTATTCATGTTGTTAAAAGTTCAAATACAGTTATCAGCTCACTCTGTGTTTGTCACTTTTCATTTCTTAACATGTGTTTAATCATTTGTCAAGGCCTTGTACCAAGATAAAATTTTGAAGGCCCTTGAGAATGATGATTACAAATCAATATAGTCTTCCCCTGCTGGTTGTATGACATTTTAGGAAATCAGTTATGGCAGTTCCTGCCAAAGGTGCATAATGCCAATGGTGCTCTTAACACTGTGAGCTGGATTCTGATTCTTCTGCAACTATAGCAAATCACACATACAATCAGAGAAATGTGCGAATGCTGAAATATGCCAATAGAGATATAGGAACAACTTTATTTTTGCAGGATTATGATATCTTTTGACACAAATTGAGTGCTAAATTTACACAAAAACAAAAATCCCTGAAGAGTCAAAGGGAGAAAGTTACAAAAAAGCCTCACATACAAAGAGAAAGATGGAGACAAGATCCATCAGGCCATCTTAGTTAAACCCTTGTTCTCAGGTAATTGGAGTAGCTTTGCAGGTCCATCTGAAAAAGAGGGAGCACACAGATGAAAGGAAACAGGGATCAATTGACCTAATAGCTTGTCCAATCAATCCTTATGTTTTTCTGATAGCTTTACGGAGGGTGCGGACCAGTGTGGCGGATGAGCCCCTCTAATTGGCTTGGCCAGAGCGAGCAGAGCGCGAGGCTGAGTGATAATGGCAGGACTCGTCGTCCCTCCTCATACCTGGCGCTCTAACTCTACCAGCGTCAGTACAGACACTTTTGTCCTCATTATCTTCAGCTTAGTGCCATGTATAGACCCTTCATCTGCTGCTGCAGGACTCCAATGTTCCTTCATTACACCTCTGTTTACACGATCCACTTCTCACTTTCTGCCACTGACCCCTCACACTCAATGACTAATACAGGAGTTACTCGACATCGTCTAAGCAACAACACATTCGGTCAGGCAGCAGAATTAGGAGAGACGTGTATATAAACAGGAACTCCGTCTGTCTGTGCTTGTGTGTGTATGTGTCTGGCTGTCTGGCCGTTACAAGCAGTGAGGTTTACCTGAGACTCACCTGAGACATTCCACAGAGGACGGCTCTGGTGGGTTCGTATCTGTGTCAGCAGTACTCCCCTTGGAGTATATGGTGTTGGACTGGTGTGAGCTTGTTTGTGTTTGCGCGCCTCTGTGTTCGTGTGTTTGTGTGTGCGTCCGTGCTGTGAGCTGTGAGAAGAGGCAACACCAAGAAACAACACGGGACCAAAAGACGCTGTTTGTTTGCTTGTCTGACAAGATGGGAGTTGGAGGGAAGGAAACGGTAGAGAAAAGAGAGAAGAGGTAGGGGAGGAGTGGGAGGGGATGGGGATATAAAGCACCTAGACAGAGGTGTGAAAGGGCACGTATATTCATAGGTATTTTCTAGGTGTATATTCATAAACACCTAGAGCATAATACATACAGTAGGCAGATGCCAGATGAGACAGAAAGGGAGGAGGTGCACCATGATGGAAAAAGTCCATAAACACCTAGAGCAATGAAATTCAGGAGAGAGAGAGAGAGAGAGAGAGAGAGAGCATCCAGAGTGGATTAATTAAGGATTATAATTATGTTGGGACTATGCGTGGCTCACCTGAGACTGCCCTGTGCCGCTCCTCTCCAATCCTCATGCCCTCTGCTCCTTTGCACATATGGACACAAACCACAGGAAAATACTACCCACACTTGCAGTATCATAGGATCACCTCTCTGACACTGTGTAGAAAAGTGAATGAGTGCAACAGCATATTAACCTTTTTGTTGCTGTTTTATTTTTATTTTTATCAATCCACTACACTACGGTTTTATAATTTTAGTCTCTGTGTTTACACCATAAATGTTCAAGTTAATTTGTGTGCTACAAATTGCCAGAGTAGGTACAATAAGACTTACCTTGAGGTACATACAAGTTTGTGATCAGATGAACACTGGCTCAAATCCCCAGTATTTGGTTTGGGAAATTAAATTAGAGCTTTGTGAATACCACTTAAATTTCACAATAACTATTTAAATCTGGATTAATCATTTTTCAGCCAGTAGGGCAAGCTGTAAATACAACATTGTCATAATATCTCCTTATAAAGTTAATATGGTGAATGTGTAAGCAAACAGTTGCATATTTACACATCCAGTAGACACAGAGTGTTATCATTTATTTGGAGACATGTTTCTGGCCACCTGACAAATGTAAGTCAAATATTCACTTTCTTTTTGCTCTGTTTTTGGTCTCCACCAATTATTCACCAACTATTGAGAAAAATATCTAGCACTTTAGCTGCTAAATGCTCCACTATTTTCATTAAATAGTCAGTAGCTGTTGTTTGCTGCTGAGCAGGGCAAGTGCAGTGGGGTTGATGAGAAAGGAAAGTTGTGGGACTACTAATTCTCTATGAGTTCGTCACATTGAGCAACACCTTTAACATTGCACTTAGTCATGTGATCCATTGTTATCCATCTGTAAGTGGGAATTAACATGTTCTGCCTATGTTTAAGACTCTTGACTTCCAACAGTTAATACCCAGTATTCATTGCAAATGTTACATTGTAAACTCAATGGCAGTGCACCCATTGTTGTGGTGTAACCCTAAAAGTTTTATCACAGGTTACATCATATGGATATTTTTGTCCATATGCTCTAGTATATCACTCTCAGACACATTGTCCATGGCCTGCTGCAGAGACAGGCTTTGCTGGCGAGCTCTGGAGATACAGGCAGCAAAGGAAATCTTTATGTCAGATTTTCTCCTTACAATATGAAGTTAGGGTTGAGGTTGTAATGTCCCATGCCATTAAGAGGATGGAGCCTGGTGTTTTCCAAGGAAGCTGCACAATGGTCAACAACTAGCATCCAGGTGTGGATTTAACAGTATGTGAAGTAAGATGCTGCTAAAAATGACCATGCATGCTCAGCAAATCTTCACTGGTTCTGTGAAATCGTTTTTTCCCCTTTGTTTGTTTCTAAAAACTACTGTGCTGTGCAGCAATTTTTAGCAACTGAGTGCTTTGCTACTTATATTTGAAACAGGGAAATAAAAGGGGAATGTTTTGTAAAAAAGAAAATATCTAAATGATGGACTCTGTGAAAGGCTACATAGTGGCTGGGATATTTCTAATACAACACACTGGCTTGTCTGTCAGAATATAAATGCGCTTATAATTCAATAACTATTACTATCACACCACTTGTGCTCCCATCCTTAGTGCTATTAGAGTATGAACATGGACCACGTGTCATACGTCATTTGACCAGAAAAGACACTTGCCAGACCACAGCTTAACCTCTGGTCACCTCACAGACCCAAGACAACACAAACAAGACACACACTCAACATGAACTGACCACCAAAAGCTCACACACACACACACACACACACACACATTTGCTCTGCAGCCACAGACATGAGGCATTTAGGGAACAGAATGGAAAAGGATTTAATTGAGTCTTTGATCATTATAGAATTACCATGTGCCTTCTTGGCACCCTGGTTATTGTTTCATGGATTAATCGTTTTCATTCCACAAATTGTGGAATCCACGTAGCAAATCAGTGTGCTGCCTGCTTGACATAGATATGCAGTTGGAGCAAGGGAATTGTAATGTGTTCTTGCCCTCCAATTGGCTCCAGCCGTCCATGCGACTTGATTTATTTGAAAGATTGGTTTTATTGATTTACTGAATTAATGTGGTGCCAGTTTAATCAGCGTGCTATGGAACTATGCAGAATTTGACATCTCTGTGAACTCAGATGAATTGAGTGTACAATATTGATCTGGTTATCCACAGTATTTATTCAGCTATTTGTCTAAGAGCTGATTAATTCAGCGTGTACGAAATAATGTAGGTATGTGTTTATGAGGCTGTGCGAGTGTTTATGTTTGTGTGTCTCTCCTGCTCTCTCTCTCTGTATATTTGTGTAACTGGTAATTGCATTTGTTATGGACTGCAGGATTCACCCTTTTATTGGAAAAGCAGTAATTTTCTTCCTTTCTGTGCATGCAAAAGCTACTGCTACTGTATGTTATAAAATGACACATCACATGCTCATTCAGCAATAATTCCACATGTGAACATGCATGCAAACACAAATGCACACAAAGACACAAAAGTACAGAATATACATATATGTATGAGCTTGAACTGTGCTTGTGTGTGTCAACAGCAGTATGTGTTGTACTTGCAGATTGTAGGGATGGAGCAGTGTTCTGTACCGGTGTGGTGATTGAGCAGTATCTGTCAAATAGGGCCAGAGGAGGGAGAGTAGTTCTCCAATTAAAACTAACTCAGGATGGATATGGATGCTTTCTGACAGCTGTCTCATCTGATTCAGCTGCATGTGAAAGAAGGACATTTGTTTGGAGATGTTTGTTTAGGCTCATTATGGATAAAAGCAAAAGCTTCACACATCTCTTTCCTCCTATTCCATGTGTAATGGAGGACCAACGATTTTGATATTACACAGAAGAGAATTTCAGCTGTCAATTGGTTACTCGCATTCATAGAGCTATTGTATTCACAAGTCCTAGCTGTAATTCTACAAGGCTGTTTGAGTACATAGGGGTTAAAACAATTGACTGGATTAGAGAGATCACCAGCTAAGAAAATGATGAATTTCTGAGGCTTGGCATGTAAGTCTACAGTAGCATCTTAATACTGCCTGCTATTGGATATACTATTGTAGAGAAAAGAGAGCAGTGGTAGCTCGTTACTGGAGGGTAAACTCATCCATGTAATAAAATATAGCAGAAATCGACACTCCCACCCCATGTGTTCATTTAATCATATGACATGGGCCACAGCTCAGGTCATAATTACCATACAAGTTCAAACAAAAGCAAAAGGCAGCACTCTGTATTCTACTGGCATTTCTGCTGTACATTATATTACACTGTATATAGTTAATAAGATGAACAACTAAAGATACTCTGGGGATAATCCTTCGGTTTACTGTTTTGTATTGTCTGTGGATTTTAAGTCATGTAACATTACTAGAAAGTATATTGTCTGGATGTCTGTTTCCTTATCTGCATTTATAGGCACACAAGGAAACTTTAGTATTATAGTAGTATAATAATAATATAGTAGTATAGCCTTCAGTACTATGCAGCATTTTTACAGAATTTATTTTACACCGCAGGACTACTTTACGCTGAGAGAGTTTACATGAATGAATGCAGCACTCAAATGACTACATCTGCCATGTAAACATGTTAACTAGATTATGTTAGTTGAATTAAAGCCAGAAGTGAAGAAAGGATAACTCAATTATCTGAACTCAAAATCAGACTTGCTGTATTCTGGCATACACTTCCATTCTGAATTTGCTGTTTTGATGCTGTATAAAGCGGCGTTTCTGTACAAACAGCTGCATAGCTAGCGGTGGAAAACGAAAGTAAGCAAAGCAACACACACATTTTTTGGGGGGCCGACAGCAAAGTGGCTTTTATGTTACAGCTAAATCTGCAAGTGACAGGCCCTGTGTTACTGTGTAAATTCATCATCACATCAAAACAGACACAGTCCGTTTTCCTTGTGATGCTAAAAAGATGTTTTGCTCCTCTACGTTGCATCAAACAAATCATGTTAACACTGGCTACTGAGCAAATGGAGTTACTGTAAGCCAGAAACGTACAATCGCCTTGAGGTGGTTGTTCACAGTAAACAGGTTATACTGTGTATTTAAATGAACTGCTTCACTCAGATCCACTCCTTTTGGTCCCTGCAAAGCTGCTAGACTGCATATTACATTTCCTCTATCCATAAACCTGGTTGTTTTTTCTCTGTACTAACAATCTGAAAGTATCTACATTATCCTCGTTTTCTTTGCTCTGTCTGTTACACTCTAACTTGTTCAATTTGTTCTGCCCTCTGCCCTATTTGTCAACTCGTCTAAATAATTACAGTGCTTCAGCCCACATACATACCTGTTTGATCACATACCATTTGCAGTTTAAATACCTAAATGTCTATGTGCTCACTGGTTCTCCTAATATGTGCTTGTTTACACTCTTTTGCCCCGGAACCCTGCACTTACATGCACCTGTGTGGACTCCCTTTCCTCTGCGTGTGTGGACTAATGTTTGCCCTACACTCACCTTTTCTCCTGCTCATCTGTCCCCCTTTCTTACCTTCTGATGGTAGCAGATATGGATGGAAATACAAAAGACCCCTGATGAACCCAGATATTGAGCTGTTTTAAAGCTGGAGGCTTTAGACAATATCCCCTCCTTGTTTCAACATGCTGGAGAAGGAGGGGCCAGGGTTTCTCACTACTTCTGGGTTTTATGGGATTTATGACCCCCGTCCCCAGCAGCTATCTCTCCCTCTACTGGCACTTCTCCCACTGGCTAGAATTAGCAGGCGAGGAAAACAAACAAATTACAAGGAAACAAACACAACAGCTAATAAGCATGTACTGACTGAAGAGAATGTTTTTAGAAGGATGCAGTCTGAAAGAGGGAGAGCGAAGGGAAGGGCAGGGTATAATCTTCTCTCCCTCTCTCCCTGTCTTCCGTTTCTGCATTTCCATCTAATTTCCTCCTGCCCCGCTGTCCCCTCTACCCTCTGCGGCTCGCCAGTGGGGCTCTCCGAGGAGATCATCTCTGAGCATGGGCAGTGTGAGACAGATGGGCGGATGATGGATCTGACATGATAGACAGCGGGGTGATGGATGGCTGGCTGGCTGATAGGGGATTAATGCAGTGCTGAGGCCGCTGCAGCACAGCGGATGGCTTAGTGATAGATAGATAAAACTGACGAGCAGATAAACAAGAGACCACTAATCCACGCCCCCTTGATGGACAGAAAATCAAAGTGAGGGAAAGAACCACAGAGGGAGCGCTGGACCTGTATATTGCCATCGCATGGTGTAGAGCTTTCATGGAAGGGAATGTAAGCGGACGCAAGGTGAGATGAGGTAGAGGGCTGAGGAGAGTTGAGGAGGAGTAGTAATGTGTAGGCATAGGTCAGTGATAGCATGTTTGTTGAGCTGGGCTTGGTGTTAAATATATTGGAAGAGGGCGGGAGTTTTGGTGATATGGCGTGGTGGGTGATTTCAAGTGATGCTATTTCGAGTGATGGCGAACAGTTTGACTGCGGAGGAGAGATTAGGCATAGCGGCAAATTGGCCATAGTGGGATGTAATGGGATGATTGAACAGCAGAGAGTGTGCTGGTTGGGGATAGAAGATGATTGAAGATGAAGTGATTGTTGTGTCTGTTGGTATTTTTTAATGCACTTCCCACAGCTTAACCTTCTGTGTAATGTATGAAAATAAAGGTTTTGGGTCTCTATGTTTATGAAATTCTGCCAACTGGCGAGTTGAAAAGGCCTGTCGTGATGAGAGAAAGAGGGGAAAGAGTGGAGACGAAGCCCAGGGAGAGTTCCTCTGAAAATAGGGAACAAGCTGACTATCCCTCCATTATTAGCGAGCGCTAAGCTTTGTCTCTGTTCACCATTTCAGGAGACCCCAGGGGTTCTGGCATCGATCCGGTGTGCTCAGAATGCACTCCGGTGTCACCTATTTAAACACAGTGAGCCACTAGCCAACAGAGACAAGCCTTTATTTATCAAGCCTCTGATTTTGGCTACGTGGATGACAACCTGATTAGCACTTAAAGGACCTCTTAAATCTTTTATTGGAATGGGAGGAGGCAATCTATAATGACAGGGAGACAGAGTTATAGATGAACAGAGAGGTGAGGTGAGGGACTGTGTCATCCAGGGGGTTAATGAAGGGGAGGGAAAGACGGGATGTGCAGTGTGTGACAGAGATGGAGAGAGGAAGAGAAAGAGTGTGACTGGGAACAGTGGTTGAAAAGTAGAAGGAGTGAGTGGGTGAGAAAGTGCGAGCATGTGACTTTGGAGTGGTGGCAGAGATCCGGGGACCAGATGAGAGCACAAGTGGCTGGGACCATGAACGAACGTCAAAAGAGTGGGTGAGGATATTGTGATCAAGTGACGGCCTGAGCAAATGAACAAATTGCTAAACAAACAAGTGTGTGATGACTGCGTGTTTGCGCAGATTGCGGGGGCGTTGGTGCACGTGTGTGCGTGCAGACAAATGAATGAGTGAGGCATGATATGGCTTGATGGAAGAGACTAAGTGAGCGAGTAATGGGGGTTAGTGATGGGTGTGTTGACAGAAAGTGTCAGCTTTAACCACACTGACCCGCGAATACAGGCTGCATGCACAAGTGGCTGAATTTGAGTGCCAGCTTGGACGTGAACTGACTGTAAAATTGGATGTGAATTTCGAGTTGGATGTGAAATGAATGCAAATTTGAAAAGTAGGTGGATGGTGTTTGCGTATCTATCCCTATGTGTCAGTCTCCTGTCATTTCTACATCATTTCAGATGAGCCCAGGGAATGAGCATCTTTCCACTCTCTTTGGCACATAAATGTGACTACATTTGAACACCTAATTTCATGTTCGGTGTAATTATAGCAAGCGGGATTCCTCTGAGTTTTATTTTTCAGGGAAGGCCCCTATCTTGCTTCTTGTCATCACCAGGGTATCAAAATTAAGGTTTGTATTTTTAGTTCATTTTTAACTCTATTAAATAATAATCCCAACTTTCTTGGCACGCTGTAACTGGGAACCATTTTGTTCCATGTAATAGATGAGTGTATTTACTCTCGTAGAGAGAGGAACACTAAGCGATGCCAGTGCTCGATTAGAGAGGAGCTTTTGCTAGAGAGCAGCAAGATAATTTATTATTGCTCTTTCCCTTGGGACGCCAATGGCCTATTCACTTTCACCGTCAAAAAAGGTGTATACATTTGTTTATATGTGTGACACTGGCATCGTTTTGATGCAGAGACGTTTGGGACAAAGCTATTATCAAGTATGCTGCAGCCTGCACTACACTCAAACTCTTCCCCCCTCTCACCTCATCTCTGTCAGTAGCGGCAGCAGCAAAACAATATTGCCCGTGAAATGTCAAGAGAATTAGCACGGCATAAATGCACACACATTGTTTACTGTCCCCTCTTCTCTCCCAGCTTTCGCCTGTCTCTCTCACCTTCTTGTCTGGCATGGTTCTGTCTCATGCCCTCTCCACCACCCTTGGCAGCAGCATACTTGTCTGACCCTGTCGTAGTCTCCTTCAGGGTCTGTCTCTTGATGATCAAGCTCCATTATTTATGCTGTATCGTGTTTCACCATCAATTCCCGCAATGGAACAATTGAGACAGATTTCCTTGACTGTCACAATAGCAGTGAGACTCAGCAGAGGTTGGAAATGGGATTAGCCTTAAATGGAATTTAATTTTCACCGTTGTCTCCGAAGCCTGTCTACCACCCAGACACCATGACGCGCTTTGGTAGTGCTTTCACCATTGTGTTGTGTGTGTGTGTGTGTGTGAGAGAGAGATTACTGCTGTGCTGCACAATGGCATGTGTAGCATTTGTAATGTGATGTACATGTGCAACAGTTTCTTGTTTTTTAAAGCACTTTAATGCAATTGTTCTGCAGTTTCACTCAGTTTTATTCAAGAAACTCTTACATTGACAACTTACAGTTACGACTGTAAAATGTCAATGTCTCAATCCATAATACTGCAGGAGATGGAGAGTGCTTTTTTTTTTCTTTTGATTGACGGAAAAATACACAGGAGCGGCATAGTCTTTTACAACAAACAATAGAAACGTTGCTCAATTTTTTTTGACCAATGAGTGAAAAGAAAAGAAAAAATTCCTACATGAGTCAATCAATTACTGTACCAGACTTCGGCCACAGCAGCTGGCACTTCTTTGATGTAAAATGTATAAGCGAATGAATGAGTAAATAGATAAATGAATAAGTATTGTCGTGTGAATCAATGTTTATGGATCGGCATCCAAAGACCTGCTGTGCCAGAGATGAAATGAATGTGGTGGTGGTTGTGTGCGTGTGTGTCAGTGAGATGGGGTGGGAGCTAGGTTTATAGGCTGCTATGATGCTTTGAATCTGTGTACTATATAGGTGTATAAGTATATGTATGATGTGTTGAGAGGTGTGTGCCAGTGTGTGTGTGCATGCTTGTGTGCAAGCAGCATTTTTGTTTCCTGAATGGCAATGGTGTCTGTTGAATTGTTGATGAATTCTGTTTGGGGTTTTTCTGACTTCCTTTCTCTCTTTTCCACCACGCTTAACAAAAACATGATCAATACTTGAATTAATGTGTAAATCAAAGAGTCAAAACATGTCGCATTGGCCTTGGCACAGGCTGCCGCCCCGCCCCCACCCCCCGACAGCCTTCAACCCAGCTGGGCTGAGAGAAGTCAACGGAGGAGTAAAGAGAAAGAAAGAGCCATAGAGCGTGTGGAGGAGAAGAAATACGTGTTCATTTATAATCAACACATTATGTGGGGAAACTCTTTTAGAATCTGTCTTTTTTGCTGCTGTATTAATTTTGGTAATTATTAGTCGAGAGGTAATTATGTCTTGCTGCATGGATGATGCCTCTGTCAAGGAAGACAGTGGTGTGGTGAATGATGTGTGCGCTTGAGTGTTGGTTTTCTGTGTAATGTTAGGTATAAAGAGGAGCGACCACAGAATGGCTAGACAGGCCACAGGTGTGAGTTTCGGCTCAGGGGAGGGTGCGAGTTTATGTGTCTGCGTGTGAAAGAGAGTCAGTGTTTATGTGTTGTGTTTGTGTGCGAATGACAGGGTGTGAGGCTCAAGAGGCAGAACGGTGATTTGTTAGTATTGTATTCCTGTAATCTGCTCAGATCAGATCAACCAGAGCCAATAATGCAACACTGAGCCAAATACCAAACTCTTTCTTCTCACTTCACTTTCTCTCTCTCAGTCTCTCTGTGCCCCCCACCCTCTCTCTGCCTTTTTCGTTTTCACTGCAGTGGGAGCCAGCTTTGCTGCAGAGGGAAAGATGGAGTAAAGATGGAGTGAGAATAAGAAAGACAGAGTAGAAAGAGTCAGGAAGATGGATGGTGAGAAATGGAGATAAGACCGAGAAAGAGACTCAGAGAACAGAGGAGGAGACGGAAGGTGGACTGGATTGAAGAGTAAACGATTACTGCTCTGCTTGTGTGTGCTCCTGGTAGAGCCTGATACCGAATCAAACAGTGCTCTTTCTCTCTATTGACACACAGACAAGAGACACAAACAGACATACACACACACTCACACACACTAGCCACAAGCATTTGAGTTTGTTTTTGGCCAGTGCTGGGTGGTGCTTGGCAGAAGAAATTAAGCCTAACAACCGTGGCATCTGTCTCAGCAGCAGGAGAGTCCCGCCTCCCCACCCACACATGACCTGCCCTGCTTTCATTCACTGAGCCGCCTGCTGCCAGCCTCAGGACGGGCCGCTGCCTCCGCCACTGCCCGCCACCCCCCTCCATCCCGGCCTCTGTGCACTGCCAACCACTCTGTGCCCGCGCCCATGTTTCTCCCCTCGAGCAACAACCAGGAGCCTAGCGATATGGCTGCTTCAAATATTCATAACAGCCACGCTGCAACGCAGAGCTCTCTGCTCTCTGCTCTGTGTTGCAGCCTCTCCATTTTGAGAGGCAATTCTCATGCCGTAGCTGCTGTTAGCCTGAACACGGTTTCTGTGCTCTGAGTCAACTACTCTGTGGTCAGTGTGTATTATCATTATGTACTCTAAGTATTAAGCAGTGCTTTGAATCTTCAGTCTGGCCTCCCAACTGATTGTACATGGTGCTAAATATAAACACTCATCCTTACTGTTTGCCACCATCTCTCCATCCACTTCCAACCCTCCCCCTCATTCAGGGCTGAGCACCAGCACCAGCACCAGCCTACTAAAGGGGTCGTGCTGCTTTACACTACACTGAAACCCAACCCGAGACGGGGAAGAGCAAACTAGCACACATGCAAAAGAGACACCGATGCTATACTTAGGCAGGCGCAGGCACACATACTGGGCCAGTGCGTAATACATGCAAAGACTATTAAGCACAGAAATGTATCTGGACTTCTCTGCACACACAAACACACAGGCACACAGAATGATGTGAGAGGGGGCTTCTGGGGAGAGAAGTTCTCACTATGTGTCTCTCAGGAAGCCACAGGCTGGATAAACATCCATGTGGAGCAGCAGCAGATGCCTCAGTCTCCCTCTAATGCCTGCTCCTCCCTTCCTCTCCACTCTCAACCCCGCACATCCTACCACCTACTCACTTCCTACATCTCACACCCTTCTCTCTTGCTCTCTCCTTTCTGCCTCCTTTAATGAAGACTAACCCCCACTTGCTCTACCCTTCCCTCTCCATCTCCCTTCTATTCAGCCACCTGCTCTTCCTTTACTCACTTCCCATGTTGACTCTAATTGTCTTTTTCTCTCCATCTCTGTCCCTCTTTCTCTTATTCTCCTTCTCTTCTCATCATGCAGGCCGTCTGCTAGCCCTGGGTCCTGCTGCTTATCCTCCGTATTCGTTCGTTGTATCTCCAGATTATTTCTCTGGGGGGCATCCTGCGTGTGCTCTCCACCATACTGTGTTATCTAGCTCATCAAGTGGGTTGAAGCGGATCAGGATGGGTGGGTATTGAGGCCTGATGCTCTGGCTTGTGGCAAACAGGTGGCCCTTAGGGATGAGCACTAAGAGCAATAAGTATGAAGGCACGGGAGGATGGTAGTGTTTCTATAGCAATCTTTTATTGAACTGGCACTGGATTTCTACACAACAAGCCATTATTTGTTAAGGCGTGTCATTAATATCATGAAGTTGTGAAGCTACGTAGTGTGCCCACCAACTGCTAGTGAGCTACAAGATGGATGGGATGGCTGCTGGAACTAATGTGGAAGCTGAGTCTTAAGGCATGAGCTTGAATAATGTCTGGCTTAGCAGCTAAGTTCTAGAGCTTGCTTTTATGTGATTATTTTAACTGCGTTGGGGCACTCACACATTGGCATTGATCATTGTTGGTTGGCTGGCTTTTAACAGCTGGGCCCCTGTTTAATGTTCCTGTCAGGGAGGGGTTATCATGTAACCTGTATCTCCTGTCTTCTGTCTTGGCACCTGCTAAATGACAAGCCATCTTCCTAAGAGAGAGGAAGAGAGAGAGCATGAAAAAGAGCGTGATGCAGCACGGAGCCCTTATTAAAGCTGTCCTCCAAGGCTGCCCTCTGACTGATTCCCCCTGTAAATCTCCCCTTTAATTGGAGAGGGCACAAGAAGAGAGGTGCTGCCTCAATCACAAATGTATTCTGTGTCTCAAAGGATGGATTGGAGAAAGAGACAGGCAGGCAGAGAGACAACAGACAAAGAGGTCCTCAGAATGTGTGGGTTGAGACCATACAAAAGTCAGAGATATAAACACAATGAGGGTTTTAGAAGTGAAATGACATATTTACATTTGCCTGGGAAGTGGGAGGCGGGAGGTGAGAAGATGAAAACGTAGCACAGTAATGGAGAGAGACAGGCTGCAAGGTGTGCCAAGGGTGATGTAAGGATAGAAGGAGAAGGACAATGGGGGAGGAAGTAATGGAGGGAGACAAATAGAAATGGCTAGCAGTGAAAAGGAAGGTGTGTGTGAAAGAAAGAAAGAGAGAGAGAGAGGTAGAAGAGGGACAGGCTGATTTCAGCAGAGTTGCAGCCTGAGTGTCCTCCCTTAATGGGGTTGCCATGACAACAGTGTATAAGAGAGTCAGGCTCCAGCAGAGTGTGTGGTATGTGGATGTGTGTGTGTGTGTGTGTGTGTGAGAGTGTGTGTCTATCCACATGCTCTGTTCCTCAAGTGATTGATTGTCAGTGAGACAATATACAGTACGATACCATAACACAAGTGCACCTTGGGCATTTTTTTTTGTAAAAAAGGTGGGTGGGAGTTTATTTCCTTTCACTGTTTGGGTTGTATATGTCATTATATGAATGACGAAGGGAGGGGTGATGGGAGGGAGAAGGAAAAGAGCAGCTTTCTGTTTATGTCACTGCCCTTCCTGCCAAGTGGATGTGCAGTAGGTGTTGTATACTGTCCATGTCCCGTGTACCACTGGCAGCCATGTTGGATGAGGTTAGGTGATGTCATGCCGGTCAGGTGACATTGTTTGGAGGGCCCAGCTGTCACGAAGCAGAGGCAGTCCCACAGGAGTGCCAATCTGTCATCATTATATTAATGACACGCATAGCACTGCTAGCAATGTCATCTCTTGTGTGTGCCAAAGCTAACGAGCAGCGCCCTAATTGTAAAATTAATTGAAAAACATTTTGATTAAAGACCGCCCTCCCCACTCCGGCCCTCCTCCATCTTCATCAGCCCCGATTTCACTCTGTGCTGCCATCTTTCTATCCCCCTGGTTATGTCCCTTTGAGTTTCATCTCTGGCCCAGCAGCTCTCACATTCACACACTATTCTCACTTTCTTTTCCTGCATTTGCATCTCTGACCTTCTCCAATTTTTATCCGTGCTGGTTTCTCCTTACACCTTTTCTAAACCACAAACACGTTTCCTAGCCCATCATTTTCTCCTCCCCTCAACATACTCATTTTCTACTATCTGTCACTCTCTTCTTTCGTTAGGCAAATTACAACTCTTTTATGTGCTCGATCTCTTTCCTCATCCCTCCCTCCCTCCCCTCCTCTTTGTCTTTTCCCATCAGGCTCCCCTCTGTGCTGCTGTCTCTCTTGTCTTTTCTCCTCATGTCTCCATTACTGTCTGTTTTATGCCCTCACTATGTCTGTGTATGTGTTTATATGCAGTGGTGGAGTTATAAGAGGAAAGGAGTTGGTAAGGTGTGCCCAGCTTTGCCTTTTTATTGCACCCCCATACCAACTTACCCTTTGTAGCCTCAGAGACTGGTCAGTCTCTGACTCTCTTTCACTTACACTATTTCTCCTTCCCCTCTCTCCAGCAAAGCTCCAGAGCCAGAGGGGAAAAGTGATATGGCCAGTGTACATCTCCACTGGTCTTTTATTCTCTAGCCTCCCTTCTCATCTTGCCTCGTCTTCTGCTGATCTCACTCTCCATCTCTCCTCTGTGAGGACAGAGGTCCAGTTTGTCATTCTGCTACCTGTAGAGTACCTTTCGTGCTAT
The DNA here is from genome assembly GCA_036024295.1 of Nannoperca obscura. Taxonomy (NCBI): domain Eukaryota; kingdom Metazoa; phylum Chordata; class Actinopteri; order Centrarchiformes; family Percichthyidae; genus Nannoperca; species Nannoperca obscura. The sequence goes on from JAVQJL010101774.1 coordinate 95,850, forward strand.
CATGCGCACACACGTGTTGTTTCTTGCACATCATGATCTAATTAAGTAAATGACACATTAGGTATTGTAGTTCCTTTTGTGTTCCTGAGAGCATACTGTATGTGTGAGTGCAAAATACAAGGTGTGAGAGTACATATAAGCCATGATAATGGGAGCACAGGGCTCATTAATGTCACTTGTTGCAATAATGATACAGACAAGAAGGAGACATTAATCATCAGTGAATGGTCAATAATGTGCAATATTGATTTGAACAACAGTTTGTCACCATGCAGTTCGACATCCCTGCAGGAAACCAGACTCCCAGGGGAGGGTGTTACTGCATCTCCACGGGCTTCTATGTTCATTTATTCAAGAGGAAACATAGGCACAAACAAATGCCACTCTGATGAATGTGTGTTTTGTGCATAATTAGGTAAACATAGCTCTTAGTCAATAGGAGAATGGATTCATGAATTACATTTTTCTTTGTGAATAATAAGCTCTAAACATGGGTATTGAACAGCACAGGAGCATCTCCAAAGTCTTCATGTCAGCCTTAATAGCTAAGGTGTGAGAGAGAACAAAAACATTAGAGGAAAATATACTAATACTATTGTTTTGTATTAGTATATTTTCCCCTAATATTTTTAAGGAGACTTGAGCCTGCCCTCTTTTCCTGGCTCCCATTCCTTAGTCCACTCCTGTTCCACTCCAGACGGTCTTGAAGAATAGCTGGCAGTGAAAGAAAAGACAGCAAAGTGACTGTAACACCGGGTGGAGTGTTGCCATAGAAACGCAGCGTCACAGCTCCTAAGCAGATAACACATTCAGTGCCATTCCCTTCATCGTGATTCCCACATCCAAAGATGGAGCGGAAACAGGTGTGATCAACAGCTTTCTTAAATATTAGAGGGGAGGGATGAGGGAGTGTTTGGCACCAGGAGGTATGGTTTCTCTCTGAATACAGAGCGAAGCTTGTTGTAATGACGACCTTGGGGGAAAGAGCATGAGACAAGTCTGAATCCTCGCCAGCATGCATTGAAATGCAAGGCAAGGTGGTGTAGATGGAAGTACATTGTAGTAGTTATAATATGTTACTTTCTGCATATAGCTGAATTGATTTCAAATCAATTACTGTCTGTTTTAATTACGAGTGCTTGTTAACTGTGCCCAAAATTGTACTCCCATCCCTCTCTATACAACCTCCCTTTCCCCCTTTCTTCTTTTATAGTCTAGAGAAAAAGAGGAGATGGCAATGTTGGACAAGATGTTGAATGTGTTCCTCTTCATGTGTGTCTGTGTGGGGCTGGCCCAAAGGCAGATCACCAAACAGCTGTGTGTTAGTGCCAGTGAGTAGACATTTGGTCCACTCGACCCGCAACGCTGGCACACAGGGTGGGGAACGGTGTCCAAGTCGTCCTCTCAAATCCTCAGTCCATCCGTCCATCCCCTCTCATTGTCCCTGGGGCAGCAGGCGGCCCCAGCTAAATACTGATCTGCCTGAACAGGCACAGGTGCAGCAGGGGGTCTGTCCCACTGCCAAATCATGTGCTTCTGTTTCCTTTGGGCTCATGAGAGGGTTGTGCAGCTCTCTCTTTCACTTCTGGAGGGATTGAAAAAGCCGCAGATGCAAGTGTTTGATCAGCCTGCCGATACAGCAGGAAACTGGGGAGAGAGTGAGACTAAAGTGCATAAAGAAAACAGAAGATAGACAACAGAGAAGAAAAATTCTGATGAGGATTTTGCAGTAGTGAAATAAGTGACGACAGCTTTGACAGTGTTGTACAGCTTTGGGACTCACTAGAAATGAATTGGAGGTCTAGTTGTACGGACGGACACTGCAGTATTCCTGCAGCTGTCCTTGGGGAACTGTGTTTGGTGCAGATGTGTGTGCCAGGGGTATCTTTAGAGAGACGAGCTGCAGGCATTCTTTTGGGAATGCAGGAAGGGGAGGGAAAAGAGGAGTGCTCTGGTTTCATGTCTCAATCAAGAAAGCTTCAAGAGTGCCTCTTAAGGCTCAAGTAGAAGCTAACGTCCATTTGTAGTGTATTTAAAAGAGAATGCCTGCACTTAAGAGCTACTTATTGCTTCACGTAGCCGAACAGAGACAGTGAGCGAAAGTAGATACATGCGTAAAAGCCTTGGTACACAGAGACTGACACATAGCACAGCAAACCTCTCTCTCACACTCTCTCTCTCTTTGAATGCCCTTGCTTTCTCGTTCGCTTTATGTCTCCCAGGACAGTGCTCAGAAATGTTGAAATGGGGCCTAACCCACGAAGCAAAGAGGGAGAGTCGTTTAAGCTAAGTTAAACAAGGGCACTTAGATTTTAAAGGGCCATAATCTTCAAAAAGGGACGATTTAAAATCAATTGACAAGACATATTAAAGGTAAAGACAGATTGAGAGGAGAAGGTGTAGTTGTTGGTAATTAAGTGACTTATTTTTATCAATGAACATCTTTAATTGAATATCATCGACACTTGTTCTGTCTTTGCATATGTGTATGTGTCCTCGTCTGAACTCGTGGGCTTTGTGTGTGTGTGTGTGTGTGTGTGTGTGTGTGTGTGTGTGTGTTTGCAGGGCAGCGCAGGTGGGCTGGATCAGTATCCAGAGCAGCACTAAGCCAGTGATTCAGCCCGCACAGTTCGGGCTAGAATCCAATCAGGGCAGCCATCTGGTGACCAATCAGGGCCCTGGATATGATGTCACAGGAACAGATCTTTGGGTTCTATGGGAGCTGGGAGGGGTAAATGCCATGAATCACATTGGACCTCTGTGCTAGTAAAGCTGGCTAGTTGGGCCATAGAGCAGACTACCAGGCCATAGCTATGTGTGTGTCAGCGGATTGGATGATGAGGCATGAGGGGACAAACTGTGCTGCTGACCAGGATGCTAGGTCACTGAAACCAGTCTGTTGTGATTTTTATGCCTGTAAATGTGGGAAGTGTTGTGTTTATACATCTTTACTGACAAGCATGAATTGTTGGCCTACGCTCCTTGTTTATTCATGGAAGTGCAGTCTAGTACACATATCTTTCAGCTTTCAGTGTGTTTATGTAGATGTCTTGTGGAAAAAAATTGGCATTTCTGTCTTTGTTTCACTTTGCAGATGATGGCAGTGACACTGGAGCACACGCAGTTAGGGCATGAGGGCAATGTACTGTATGTGGTTTGACTGACAGCTCTGTTAATTCTAATGTGATTAATATTTCAAGGCTCTCCACTGTGTGAATGCCTCTATAATTTTAAACAGTCTCGTAGAGCGCAAGCCACATCTCTAGCACCCAGTGAGTCACCCTGACCCAGACCTTTAGTAGAAATGTTCCCAGCTTTCACACCACTTGCGGTTAGCAGGCCAGAGGGGTGGCGGATGGCTCGGTGACAGAGAGAAGGAAGTCTCAGGAGAATGGCTGTCACTACTGAAAGGCCTTCTGCAGGGCATCAGAGGGGAAATAGGACAGGTTGCCAAGAGAGAGTCTCGATGAAAGTTGACCTTAAAAAGCTTCACAGCACCAGATATTGCTGTAACACTCAGCTCTGTGAATATTTCATCAGCCCTTAAGCGAGTTGTAGAAAATAGCAGGTTGGCTATGGTGGTACAGCTATAGTACTAATGCAGTGCTATACTGTGAAATCTCATATTATGTGGGTTTACATTTATATGGTAGCAGAGTCCAAAGTAGCCTACAGTCCTCGTGCAAACCCCTCAGTTGGGATGTACAGTGGGATGGACTCTTGTGATTACTAAAACCAGTTAAATCCACCATCCTTCCCTCGGGTGCTTATCTGATCAGCGGAGCAACCAGCTAGCCCCTCAGCATGGGATTTAATATCAAACACAGGCCATAAGCTGTGTTCAATAGGCATGACAAGGATAAACATCAGTGGAAACACACAACGTAATGCTGGCCTTTCCTGCACGTAAGGACAGCAGGGGTGAGACCAGTGCAGCGCCTTGACATCAGTGCATACGTAAGTAAACAGGGGAGAGTCCACAAGCTGGACCTCACATATATGTCACACAGAGAGTGTGAGTGCAACAAAGAGGGTGAATAAAAATTAGGGAAAGATAGAAAAAGTAGAGTGAGAGGTGGAGGCAATCATGCAGAGAGAGACAAATCTGAGGGCCTAGCATGGAGGTGCAGGAGGTGGGAGGTGTGTGAGCTTGTGGGACTGTTTGTGTGCGAGTGTGTGTGTGTACTCTGTATGTGTGTATGCCCACTCTGCCGCCCTGGTGACTTCAGGTGTTATCTTCTTACCCTCCAGACGTGACAGTGAGATAATTAGAAATGTTAACACTCACTGGAGCTTGTACTTCTATGAATTCTCAGTTTCAGTTTCTCTCTCTCTCTCTCTCTCTCTCTCTCTCTCTCTCATTTGCTCTTTCTCCTGTCTGTATTTCCTAAACACACACACACACACACACACACAAACTCTCTCTCTATATCTCGAATTCTATTATCTCCCTTAGCCCGTGTTATGAATGACACACTTAAAGCCTGGAATGACTTGGCCATGCGGCAGTGGATCACAATTAACGTCAGCGCCAGCATCTGTGGAAATTATTGTCACAGCTCAATTTAATGTGCTGATGACCCGTTTTTCCTACTTTTAATAAAAAATACTTTTTAAAATGCACATCTATTTGCACATAGATCTATTCATTTGTTCAGTGCATTTGCTGAAAATTTGATGCATGCATTACATGCTTTTTTATTTATTTATTTTTATAGTCAAATATTTTCAATTTTGTATTTATATTTCTTGACTTTTGTCACACTTACTATGTTTATTGTTATGCACCAAAACTCCAAAGCAAAGTCCTTGTATGTGAAAACCTAATCCCGATTCCGATTCTGATAAATTACAGTATTTTCAAAAGGAAAAGTGAAAATGGAATGATGGATGTGAAACTAATTACATTCACAGATGGATTAATCAGACTGTAGTATAAAATTAAGGATAGTAAATAGCTGTTGCATTTTATTTGCTTGAATAGACATAAACAATAGACATCTATTTTTGGGGCTTTCAACAAACAGAGCCTGGTTTACTGAAGCAGTAGGAGGACACTGCTGAAATTCTGACAAATGTCTTGGCTCAAGGAAAGGGAGAGAGATACAGAGAAAGACATGCTCACTGGAGTGTTTCACATGGAAAAATGAAAAGTGACAGAAGGCTGACAGAGGGATGACAACCTTGTTTGTCCTTTACTGAATGATCAACATGTGTTACGTGGATATGGGTCCCCAAGGTGGACATGGGCGGCTGATACAGAGGGTTCCACGCTCCACTGGTATTCCCCTGCCTTTAAATTAGCATCCTAACTCAGCTTACTCAGCTAGCGGCACAAGCTGTGGAGCAGTGTCTGAACGCTGGCGATAATGAAAAAGCACACCGTCGACATCATTAAAGATAATCTTGGCTCATTTTGTGCTGGGACGCATAATTCCAGGAAGATGCTACACACAACAGGAAGAGCTAATTTTGCTAGAGCAGGGCACCTTCCTACTATTGTCTCACTGGCTCCCACCATTCTCCCCACCTCTGATGCTTGGTTGGAGGAATGAAGAATTACTACAGGTTGGTTTGCAGGAAACAGATCCCAGGTCAAGGCAAAGTCTTGTCTGAAAGCGTCTCCAGCGTGTGTCTAATTGAGCGCGGTGTAGTTAATTGTTTGTGCGTGGGAGGGGAGAAATCAATCTGTTTTCTCACTGCTGTGACTTCTAGGCCCTGGGGTGAGAGACTGGAGCTGGCAGACACAGACACACACACACACACATGCGCAGCTCTGCCAAAAACACCCAAAACCATGCCTTGCAAGCACAAACTTGCACATGCAAACCCATACTCTTCCTATACTGGCACACACACTCAAACATGCACAAGCACACTCACTCCTCAGAGGAAGAGGATGTGCATGACGGGTTATTGAGTCAGGGAAAAGTCAGATCCATCTATCGATCGGCTTCTTGCTGAGAGAGGAGTCAGGAACGTGAGACCTGCACAGGTCAGAGGGCCAAGAGACAGAAGGAGGTGAGAGGCAGTGGAAGAGAGAAAGAGAGAGAGAGAGAGACCTACAGAGCTTACAGCTTGCAGTTCTCCCACCCCCACCCATTCTTTCAGACTGCAGAGCCAGCGTTCTGCTTTGACTTGGATATTCAGAGAAGCTTTACTCAGCTTCATGAACATTAGAATGAGATTTCTTCAATTTGTAACTTGGGTCAGTGCCATATATCAGATCAATGGGAGAGACAGAGACGTACTAACGACAGCTAATTGTTATCCTTATCTTTTTATCTGTATCCATTGCTATAGATTATTCTATACTTAATGTATAATATATATAATTAATCTAGAATGAGCCACCATGTCAATTAACATATAAATGCCTTCTACAAATAATGAATTAATTTGCATATTCAGCTAATCAGCTCATTTGCATGTGTTTAGTTATCTTTAAGGGTGTTTCAATTTATGACTGCTGTCAGTGAATGCCTATTTGCATTTTAAATCTTTCACTGCATAGAGAAAACAATGTTTCCTCCGATGCACCGGTCTCCCCCTCAGAGCAAAAATGGATGTGCTAGTTTAGGGGGATATCGCACCTGAATAATTTACTTTCCTTTCAGTGGGATCAGAGCCCCAACTCACTTCTGATCTCATTTGAGCCACCAAAGCTCTTTCCCCATTGGCTGACAGCAGCTTGTGGAATGCCTGTAACCCCCCCCCCCCCCCTTGATTGGCTGAGAGTTGTTTATTTTCACCCAGTCAAAAACTCTTCCATTATTGATGGGAATGAAGCAAACTGGGATCTGATGATGAGATGTGAAAATAGGATGAGAACTGCAGAGGGATAGAGGAAGCATCTGAGTACAAAACAGGGGCGGTGGGGGCTGTGGAGGGGCAGAGACGTGAGGTTGAAGAAAGATATGTAGAGGGGGAGGGGTTATAAGGTGGTAAGGTGGATGAGTACAAATAGTACTATCCTTCACTTGGATAGCAGCAGCAAGGCGCCATGAGATGTCTGTTGATTCATCTCCCTTTATGCGCTTGGTTCCGTTTCTCTGCCAAACCTTTTTACCCGAACAAAGGCAGACGGAGGGAGTGATTCAGAGTGACCAGACGCCCGAGACTCCTGAAACGTAGGGGGAGAAAGGTCACATGAAACAGGACGCTCCATGGAGACCACCGACCAGAACGAAATGTGTCGATGAACTGATGTAGTCAGGCCTCCAGGGACAGGAGGAGATGGAGGGAAAAATTAGTATTCGAAAAGAAAGAGAAAGTGAGTGTAGAGGCAGAGCTATGTGTGTGTGTGCACATTTGAAGGTGTTTGTCTGGGTGTACATGTCTCAAGGCGTAATCGTTACACCACCTTGCATAACAACACAGAAATATACAAGTGCGTGCGCTTTGAATGCGTGGGAGTGTTTCTTCTGTGTGCACATGTAGGTGTGTGTGTACTTGCTTAGCTTCAGTCTATGAGCAGTAGAGGGGGGGGGGGCGGTGGGCACAGACCCTCTGGATCCTCTCCATGCACTAATGGGTGTTCACCTGGTGTGGATCCCGGCAAAGCGCTTCCAACACTGCGCTGTTGGTAATTAACAGAAGCAGGCAGTGGAAAGAAGCACCTGTTACAGCATAACTGACTGAGGCCCTGAGCTCTGGGCTCTGGGCTGTGTCTCCCACTGCTACTCTCTAATAATCAGACCACCACCGCCCATCCCTCCTCTGGGACCTCACAGCATGGATGTATGCCCTGTATTTGTGTGATTATGTTTTTTGTTCAAAACAAGAAAAAAGAGACAGATTAAGAGGAGGTGGGGACAAAGAAGGATAGAGTCTACAATCATTTCAGTAGTAATGGTAGCTCTACACATAACTCGAGGCTCTCTGTGTGGTTCTGAGCATTATTTCTAGCAAATGTGCATTCTATTGTCAAACAGTTACCTGTCCTGTTCCTAGACAGCTGAGCTACAGACAAATGCACAGGCAGCTGTCTGATGTAGTCAGCGGTCTATTTTTGCCATTTTCGTTCAGACTTATTTATACACACTAGCGATTTCTCTTTTACAGTTATATAATTACAATTATGTGGATAAATAAATGATGGGTTCCTCGCAGTAAAATTAGATTTACGTTAATAAGATGACTGCATGCTTGTGTTTGCATGTGAGCATGCATGTGTGTACGTAGACTTTTTTTTTCTCCTCTCCTCAATTATTCTTGAGTAGTTATGAAGGCTGCTACTGTTCTGTATGTGGGACAGTGTCAGTGTGCCTTCATGTATCTGTGTGTGTGTGTGGGGCAGCAGTGCATATGTATGTGTGTGTGTGTGTGTGTGTGTGTGTGACAAAGGTAGACAGACACAGAGAGGAAGTGAGTGACAGCCATGTTTTAGAACTGGGGCATGTCAGCCAGGCCTGCTGTGTCAGAATCTCCTGATGCCCACTCTGCCCATCCTAAAGCTGGATAACCTTGGCAGGCAGATTGGGGTCACTAGTATCAAATTAGATACATCAGTCACACACACACACACACACACTCACACACACACACAAACCATTGCACAATACAAATCACACATATGCATTTGGAAAAGGTAGACATGTTTGCATGCACATTAACAGTCAAACTCCTACTCTCTGTGCTCTTGTGATGCACAACAAAATTATCTTTGATCATTTCAGACAGATATAGAGGGTTAAGGAAAATACAGTTAACGTTGAAGTTTGGTTGAATTGCTAAAATCACCCTAAATGGAGTTCTCTGCTGTCATGATGAGAGACTGCAATAGGTTGATAAAAGTTCAGATAGATTCATCTGAGGTTTAATTAATGTGTGCTCACATTAAAGCCTAGAAGCAGCTCTGACCTTAGTACTGCTTATTAACAGAAATAAATCTAAACCCTGAAAACAAACATTAATCTGTAAAATTAAATGAACACTGATGTTGTCAAAGGATATCATAAATTGTTATTCTAATCAAAAGACTGCTTTTTATCAGTTGACTGCCAAGACTTGGAACCCAAACGTCACAACAACAATGTTGGCTTCACATTCAATGTACCAAATGCAATGATGAAGATGCATGTTAAATCCCAGTGTAAAGTAAAGAAAGAGGAGGAACCAATTCATTTGTGAGAAATCTCCTGGGTACGGCTCACCTCACTGTCAAACCACTCACCATAAATGAGATAAAATGTATTATTGTTAGCGACAAGCAATTAGTTTGAACTGTTCAAAAGTAAAATGTATGTCTTAGTTTGGTTTTTGGTCTGTTGGACCCTCCTGACTCCAACCAGCTACACTGAAACCAAACCTACACCTGTACAGAGAGTGGATCTCTAAAGTGGCAAGTTGAGGAAGATCTGATGGAATAATTAGTTGATGGTGCCACTGACACAAAAGATGGATACTTTCATTGTGTGGGTCTCAGCAATGAGATGAAAAGAAAGTCAACCTATTTTTAAATGTCACTCTCTCTTTTTGTTCTGAATCCCTGCTCTACTTTGTGCCACAGATCTAAACTGGGTCAACATCACATGTGGTGCCCCGGTGGGCTCATCTGTGTGTGTACATGTGTGAGATTGTGCACGTGTGTGAATGGTTCAAGCCATGATTACGTGTGTCTTACCATACACCAACTCTTTTGGAGGGGGTGTCATTTACAAATAAGTTTTTTTTCTCACGTAATTATTGTCTATTGTCCCCAATAAGGAGTGAGCATGCATTATCTGCAAATTGTTTAAGTCTGTTGCTATGCTCCCTATTAGAGAGCGCTGCAGACGCGAGTGTAAAATTGTGTGTGTTTGTGTGTGTGTAGATGCATACAAACTTTGTCTGTGTGGTGGGCATCAATAGTGTGTTTGTACATAGCGTATACTTGGCTATGGTGTATTGTGGCGCAACAGTGAGGCACGGGTTTCCCTGCTGGAGCTTTCAGATTAATAGACACTGATAATAACACACACAACTCGCAGCGCTTCTGTCCTTAATGAAGATGGATCTAGCCGGGCCTGGTGGTGCACAAGCACTCGGGGTGGCAGCCTGCCAGTCACAGCCAAGTGACATCTGGGAACAGCTCAATGCAAAGGGTGGGAGGGAGCAAGATTCACCAGAGAGTACAATTTCATAACATTATCATGTTATATCATAATCCATTGTTGGTGGCTCATAAGATTAATGTCAGAGCCGGCAGTTATCGCTCTTGTTGTGTAGACTTAATGGTCACAGTGAATTATTCATTTCCTCCTATTGATTTGCAAGGCAACTCATGCTGACAAAGTTGACAGCGCAGGTTGACTGATATAGAGTATATCTAATTTGACTGTGAGGTTGGGAAGCGGGAGAATTAAATAGAAAGTGGGAGATAAAAAGTCTAAATCCAGAAACAAGATGAAGTTATGTCTCAGTGGAGACAGATGTGGCACAAATTGTGCTCAACTTTCTGTTTAAACCCCCCCCCCAAAAAAATATTTCTATGTATTTAGATTAGAAAAATGAGGGCTCTCACCTTTGTCATTGCAAATTTGCAACTTTCAGTCTGAATTAATGTACAATTTTTCCCGTGGTTAGCGCCTAGTTAAGCAGTGGCTGCCAAATTGGGTCAGAAGTTCCATCCCTGTAAGATATTAGAGCCCATTAGAGCGGAGCTGCAGCCAGTGTTTGTGTGAGAAGACAGGTGGGTGCTGAGGTCACTTCCTCTGGCAGCTGTGGCGGGCATCACAGGGCAAGCATTGATGGGTGGTGGCATTGCCTCCTGTTGCATCAGTAATAATGAACAGTGACAAGCTCTCTGCCGCCACAATAAATCACAGGCCACACTGGAGACACTGAAGACCAGGCCGGGGAGCATGCTCTCTCTCCGCTGCGTGGTGTCAGTGCTGACGAACAGACTGACTGGCTGGCTGGCTGGCTGGCTGGCTAGGGGCAGACTTTCTCTATCACTCATTCACAGATGGGTTACTATTATCTCACACAGTCAACCCCCTTTAGATGCTTGTGGCCTCTGATTAGCTTGTACAACTGTCACTCAGAAATATTTGGCTGTTACTGGCTGATTTATAGGCTGCTTACATTTTCTTTTTAGAACTACTACTGTTTCGGAAACATATAAAAGTTAAAGTGTAGTCTCTAGAGAGGAGGAGGTGTGTGGGTTGGGGTGTGTGGCGAGCTGCAGCCGAGGGCAGATGCTGAAGCAGGAAAAAGTGGTACAGTAGTGTCTATTGAATAAAGTCAGAGGGGCTCTCTCTCCTCCCCCCCCTCCCCTTTGCCTTTACGTCTTTGACAGCAACACTAGCCCTGTTTGATATCCCTCTGCTGTGTTCTGCAGCTCTGCAGATTCCCTTGTCTCATTTGCATTCCCTTAAAGCACACTCCCATTAAAGTTTCTCCCTGTTTTTGTCTCTTCCTTCTTTCCTTCTGTTTCTTCAAATAGGTCTTTTTTCCCTGGGTTGCTGTTTTGGAGGGAGCCTTATTCCCTGTTGACTACACAGCCTATCCCCGCTCTTCCTGAGTCAGTAATCAAACACATTGGCCCTAATATACAGGCCATTACAAGAGCGCTCATGTTCCATCTGCACACAGCCGGCACAATGGTGTCATTATATAAACAGCCCTGCTGCTGCATCCAGCAAGATACTACCACACCAGAGTCTCGGCCTTAACTGACCTACCCCAGTAAATGGAGAAGTGTTGGGATGATCTGATCTGAATATGCTTGTGTAGCTGCTGCTAGCTTAACAACATTATCCATCCTGAATGAATGCTCTAGTGTTAACAGTAGGCTATCAGTTCTCACTATGACCAAGACCGTGTGGGCTGTTGAGCATCAATGCAAATGTAATAGAATCAGGTTGTTGTGAAGGAATAATATCTAATGCTATTATGTTGTCTTTGCTAGCAATAGCCTCGCCAAAAAGGATTAGGGAGATTAGCGATAGGCCTAACTGGAAGATAACAATGAAGGGTGAGGGAGGGCGGCGGTTTATACATCTTTTCTTTTTTTTTTTGCGGTGACATTGATTCGATCTTGTTTTGGCAGCCGTTCAGTGTACAGAGGTGTGATTGTATTATTTGTAGAAAATTGTTATTTTTTAAGTTTAGAGTTTTAGGACTAAATTCTAAAAAGACATATTTTCTGTTGTTCTGAGTTTGTTAGATAATGGTGTCAGATTGTGCCAGGCCTTACCCTTGATGTCACTTTTAGCACAGCGATTAAAGCAAATTCTTTCTCGTAATCAGAATGATCTTATTCTGTGTTCTGTTAATAGGGGCTTTTGAAACACACACACTGTAAGTGGAAGTGTGTCCAAATGATCACTTTGGCTAATTTGGATAATCATTGAATTAAATTCAACTGTCATACCTCAGCATCCTGGAAGGCAGGTTTGACAGTAAAAACACAGCCTCCCACTCAGCAAAGCTCGATCACAGATGGTGATGGTAATGATATTTCATGGTATGTCTGTTACGTTTCAAAAGGAAAAGTCGGATAATTATATTCACTTTGGCAAGTGATTAGTTTTATGGAGGTGAAGAAGTAATTAATGAATTCTATCTCATCCTCATTTATTGTTACACTTCCTTGTATTGCTCCCTCTTGCCTAACTCAAGAGAGTACAAAAGAGTATCAAGTGTGACAAAGCTTCAGCACCAATGAGTCAGAGGGAGAATTACTTAGAGGCCTCCAGGCGAAGCATACATTTTTGTCGTTCTCTGCAGTCTCATCAAACTCTAATACTACATGGCTAGCCTTCACTGAGTCTAGTGATACTTTCCTCTGAAATAAAGTGCCTGTCTCAGACCTGACTGAAACCAAATCCCACAGCACTGAGCAAAAAAAAAAAGTAGTTGATTTCAGTTAATTCCAATGTGAGTGGATGTTGGTTTATTTGAACTGAATTTTTACTTGATTACAAATACGTAATGCAGCAGTTTGCATCACTTTCTGATTTATAAGTGAGATGTGATTGCCATTCAATTTTGTACGCTCGACTGTGTCGGTTGCTAGGAGGCATTCATTTCCTTCATAGTGGGAGCTTTGCTACTGAACCAACTGTTTGTTGTTGAAGCATCTGAGGCATAAACATCAATCCTAATAGCATGGGAAATGCTGTTGCTTCATCTTAAGATGCAAAGACATGCATAAAGCAACAGACCGTCAGAAGTTACGACTGTCAAATCTTTAAATCAATCACAAGTGTTTTTTAAACCAAATAAAATTGTGTGTTTGTGTTTTCCAATGTATTCTCCCCACTGACATGCATGATTTTTACTTATTCACATAATATACCTCATCTTCAGCAAGCTCTAAGGAGCATATTTATTTTTAAAGCTGCCGTGTTAGTCCAATCAGAAGTGAGGAACTTTAGCCTTCTGACTAAAGATCCTCACTGCTGAAGATCCTGTGTGACTGTCCAGTCACACACACACATGCACAGACACACATCGCGTTGACTAACACTCATCATACTTGTCTCTCCCACCTTGATATCTGATTCCCCCTCAGTGGGGGAAGAACAGAGGAGAGAAACCCTGAAGCTGTAGCAGCTCTGAGAACACCAGCTTCTCTAATTATGCAGCAAAAACTGTCTACTCAAACTCTTTGTTCTCCCTCCTTTTGATTCTGGCCGGGTAATATTCCTAAATGCCTCTTTCTTCTGTACAGAAAGTATTTGCGTGATGGGGTAAACATGAATGGTTCTTGTGACAGACACTCACAGCCTTTAATAGTACCCCCCACCCCATATAAAAAAGGACTTGTGACACCCTGTTCTTGATTAGCATGTCTGCTAAAGCAAACTGATCTTAATGATCATGGTGATTATCGTAATGATCCAATAGAAGTAGATAATGAGGTTATTTGCTTTGGATGAAGGCAGCCTGTAAATTAAGAGCTGAAGAAACAGAGGGTAGCATTCTAAACAAGAGGTGTGTACTTAAGTGTAAGTGTGCCATTGCTTTGTTTAGACAGCCGCATGTCCATCTTTGAGTTTATACAACTGACTGTCATTTGCCCTGCCTCCCCCTTTCCCACTCCGGTCTCATAGGGATATGATGTTCTGCTCTATTAGAAAAGAAACAGTGATGATAATAATGGTGGATGTGATCAGTGCAAAAGGTCAGCCTCTGGCCTTGGGCGTGTAACATCCTCCAAGTAGGAAGAGCACAGAGGGCAAAGACACCCATCTCACACCATCCAAAGACTCCTAACCTTCTTTCACCCAGAGGGAGACTGACTCATAGACACAGGCAAAAGAAATGTGTTCTCCTTTGCCATTACTTCCTGCTTTCTTACTATTCATTCGCTGTTCTCACTTGACTATTTTCAGCAGCTTTGCCTCCCACTCTCTCTCATTTATTTTTCGTTATGCAGAAAGCCATCCTTCGTTTGTTCCTTACTTCCTGTGCTCCTTCTGTTCATTGTTTATTAGTTACTCAGGCTGTATGATGCTTCCTCTCTTTTTTTGTTCCATCATTCCCTCATTCCTTTGTTATTTCTTTGCTTCTTCTTATTCTTCATTTTAGCCCCTGACTTCATCCTTCCTCTGTTCCTTGTGTTCTCCTTTCCTACCACATCGAAATGGAGTGTTGTGTAATGCTAGCTTTCTTTTTGTCACAAAATAAAATCAATTTATCCACCTAGCACTTTTCTCTCCTTGCCTCAATCCGCAACCTGCCCTCCCTCCCTCCCTCCCTCCCCCCCACCCTGCTCTCATTCTCTGGCCCTCCTCATCTTCTGAGACCACAGGAGAGCTATTGTTGAAAAGTACTGAAGCACAGTCAAAAGAAACAAGAGGAAAGACAGATTTCTCTTATTAAAACCACAAAAGTTGGAGAAAAAACAAAAGCCTGTCACTGCACAGGAGGGGATCACTTTTTGACCATTAATAATACAGAGGAGATCAGGGGGCGGGAGAGGAAAGGCCGTGAGAGAGCTGAGCAGCCAAGGCTTCTACAGTACCGCATCACATGTCTATTGCTATTTGTTTACTGCTTTTCTACTCTTTCTTTGTCTGTCCTGCCCTCCCTCTGAGCGTGTCCTTTTCTCTCAGCTGCTGGTCATAGAGGGTGGTCACAAACAAACTTAAATTGAGGCACAGGCTGCACTAGTGCTGAGGTTGTGTGTGTGTTTGTGTGTTATGAATATGATAATATGAAATAAATGCTGGTATAAAATACAGCTGATGTGGGTGTGCTTTTTACTCTGTGTTCTGCTTTGGTTTTTCTCTCAAGTTTGCTGTTTGCCCTCTCCTTCTCTCTCACTCTGTCTCGTACTCTACGAAATCCAACATACTAATCCACACAACGACACCCAGGCAGGTTGGTGGCTGTGGGACGGGCGTTGCCACTGGGGAGGAGAGTAAATATCAGAGAAGGTCAGGAAGAGGAGGGGCTGTAGAGATGGAGGGGAAGCCAAATCAGTGATGACAAAGAGAGAGGGTGAAGCCACCTAGTCACTCAGGGTCTGCCATCTTGGCTGCCTGGAGAAGAGCAATTGGCCTTGACTGCATGTTGTTGTGTGCATCGTTGAGCAAACATACAACGAAAAAAAGAAATTACAAAAGTGAAAAAAGCAAGGCCAGTTTTATGTTCTATAATAAGTGTTTGATTCATCAAGTTTCAAGTTTATTTATCATATGCAGTTAACACAGAGTAAACATGTAATGAAATGTGCTGGAAGAGAGTTGGTCAAC
The DNA here is from genome assembly GCA_036024295.1 of Nannoperca obscura. Classification (NCBI taxonomy): domain Eukaryota; kingdom Metazoa; phylum Chordata; class Actinopteri; order Centrarchiformes; family Percichthyidae; genus Nannoperca; species Nannoperca obscura. Next base: position 111,539 of record JAVQJL010101774.1, read on the forward strand.
TCAGCAGAGCAAAAATATAAATGTTCATGTTTTGGCTTCAAGTTTAGAAACAATTTTTGGATTAGGGATAGAAATGTAGCACTTATTTTTCCCAATATTTACTTTCAATTTTTGAGTAAGGTTTTTTTCCACACTGTTTGAGGACATCACATATCCTGCTATTTATATCCTTAATCCAGCATCTTTATGCTTTGTCACATTTGATCACTTTTTATAGCTAAAACTTATGAAAGAGAAACATCTTTTTACCTTTTTTATGTGATTTAGCATGATGTACTACCAATGGCAACGTTGGGCTCTTGAAAAGAATTACTGAGGTTTAAATAGATCTGTAGGCTTGTCAGCCTAACACAAATTTGTAGAGCTGAAGCTGCCAAGTAGTTGAGCTAAAGTGGTAATTGTGAAGAATAGCTAACAAGGCTAGGACTCAGGCTGAAGAAATGAATGGAGTCACTGAAAAGTCAACACAAGTAGGCCCTACTGTGTAGTAGCTGAACCTGTGTTTGAAGGGTACACGTATGCCTAATCTGTTATATATTATGCCTTCCTACAGTATAAGTTGGTAGGAACAATCAAGTAAAGTGGATACAGTGTTGAAGAGATCAAATGAAATCCTCTCCACGCATCCCCTAAACTCCCCCCCAAAAAATTGAACACACACACACACACACACACACACACAGACACAGACACACACACACACACACACAGAGAAAGACGCAGTCCAATCTGTCTGTTTCATCAGCAAGCCCAGCAGGAGGAGTATTAGCACTAACAATACCGTTTCTACTATTGTCTGTCTTGCAGCCCCTGGAGGGGCTGAGCAGTTTCTTCTGTCAAAAAATGGAGCTAAAGTTCCAGATTGTGATTTATTTCATTAGGCAAATGAGATGTGTGAGCCCTACGGCAGTGCCGACTGAGTCACCACTTTTTACTGTCTCAATTTGTGTGTGTGTGTGTGTGTGTCTGTACGTAGACACAAATACACACACACAGAAGACATGTATTTTTTCCCAAAACATATGTGACATTTCTGATCCAATCAAGTGTTTAAACACTGTAGAGTGATAAGCTGGTAATGGCAACAACAGCTGTTGCCATGCCATCCTGCACAAAATGGCCTCAGATCTCCCTGTCTGATCATTTTACCTGACCACCACAGGGGGAGCCTGTCTCCTCTCCTCTTCTCTCCTCTCCTCTCCTCTCCTCTCCTCGGCTCGGGGGGGGG
>JAVQJL010101782.1:0-11929 GCA_036024295.1 Nannoperca obscura
GTGTAAAAACACTGCCAATTTACAACACTACATTTTCAATATTGCTTACTGGATTTAATATGTAGGACCATGCTGATTGTATATTGGCAGCCGTGTAGTGAGAACGTTTGGAAGTCCTAATCGTGAACTATTAGTGATGTTTTGATGACATCATTGACTAAGATGTTCACGACACAAAAAATAGTGTAGCACTAACTTCTTCTGCTTGTTTTGTTTCATTTAAAAAATCTGACATCTTGAATTATGTACATTACATCTGTTAATGTGATTAATTGCATGTATGTAAATGAACTAAATGTTACCTGGAAGTAGAGGATGATGGTCCACATCAACCCCAATACAATTGACGGCCTTCCATCAACAATGTCTGTGGAGTTGATGTTCACTAGCTTGATCTGTGTCAAAACACAATATCCAATATTTCAATACCTCATGACAAGACCTGATAGTTCCAGATTGCAATGAATTCCACTTTCCATTCTTACAGTTCACTATAATCTCATATATATGGATTAAGTACACACAATTTCCCTCAGACTGGTATCTCTGTCTCATACATATATTTACACAAAATGAACAATAGTTGGAGCATAATCCTCAGCACTACTGGATGCAGATAATCCTGCCCCATATCTACTCCATGTCCTGAACAAACCGGTGCAATAACATTATGAATACTGACCGGAGATCCTCTGTAGGCAGACTGTTGGGCAGATAAGAAAAGAAGAAGAGAGAGAGCACATTTAGAGGTACTCTACATGTGTTTGATTAAAGGGGGATCCCTCATTGACTGTGAGATAGCAGATACTGTTGCATTTCTGAGGTTAGATAACTTGAGTGGTTTGCTGTAAGAAGAGATGTATCACCACTGCACAGGCAACAGGGATTATATCGAGCAGAGATGGACGGAGAGAGATTGATACATGGAGAGAGAGAGAGGCAAAGAGAAGAGCAAGAACAGGGAGAAAGAGAGGGCTGTACATACTGATATGAAGAAGTATTCTATATTATCACACACAGGGTTATATTACTGAGGCGCTGCAGCACAACAGGTCATCATATGGTAATACATGCCACTCCATATAGGTGAACAAGCATGGAGAAAGAGATTGGGGGCATGTGAGGGCAGCGTGGGATTGTGGCTGATAAGAACAGATGCAATACAAGGTTTCATATTAGAAAACACAGCAGGTTATCGTGGCAACTCAACACAGCAGAGTGAAGCTGGAAGGGGTTAATGGAAGCAAAAAGAACACACTGGTATTTTTCTATTTTCTGACATGTTATCGTTTAAACAAAAAAAAACAGATTCAGCGATAAGAAGTTTGTTCACATCTTAGCTACGGATTTGAAACTCCTGGTTTAATACACATATTACAGGGTTTCAACAGTTAACAAATACAACTAATGCCACCACACACTCAACAACATTTCTATGATACAGACACAAGAGAGGAACATAAGCATAAAGCAATTGGGCCTCTAAAACTGAATGTAAATACAGTCTAAACATACATCAGATTTACACACAGAGCATATTTACATTTAATTTTCTACACACATAGACTTATGCAGTCATACACACACACACACACACACACACACACACACACACACACACACACACACACACACACACATACAGCAGAGTGCCCACTGACGTCTCATCTCCAGACTGCAGATTACTGGTGTAGGATTTACGGTTTTAACCCTGTCACACTTGAGGAAGACAAATCAATGTCCCTTCAGACACCAGCTCATACTTATGGCTTTATTTATGTATATCCAAGGACAAGCTGGGTGAAGCTTTGAGAATGTTTTACTAATCTCACGGAGGGGCAGTTGATGCAGTTAGATGATTACATCCAAAACCACATTTTTGGATGTAATTCTGTAAATGAAATTGGGAAAAATAATTGTAAACCATGTTGTGTTTTTTTAATTTTAAGTGAAGACAACAGATTGGGCAAAGAAATCTGGAGAGGACTAACATCATAAAGAAGAAGAAGAAATGTGGTGTGACCAACCAATTTTCTTTTTTCTTTTTTTTTTGTCATAAATGGATACCGATTTGATAAAGTCTGAATGTAAACAAAGTCAGCAAAAATCTTTGCAGACGTGAAAACAGAGCACATTTGCTTTCGGGACAAATGAGGGATGTGTGAAGGTGGAGAGAGTAAAGAGGCGGGGATGAAGGGGAAACACAAGGTCAGGATTCAATGTTTGCACCCACAAGGCAACAGCTGAGGCAGAGAGCAGGGAAAAAAAACATTAAAAGAACGCGTTGAACTCTTACCTTCCTACCCTCGAGGAAGTTGAGAGCTGTACCGATGTTGGCGACCCAGTGGATCCTCTTTTGCTTCTTGCCCTGCTCACATGGCTGGAAGGAAAAACGTGAACAATAGTAAGAAGGAAAAAAAAGAAATAGAGAGGGAAAGAAATAGATAGTAAATAGATAATAAAACAGCACAATTTAAAAGAAATAAGTTATTTTAAATGCTATAAGTACTGGAATCACGGTAAAATTATTCAGTATTGACACCATCAACATAGACACAATACAGTTCAAAAGAATACATGAGAAAATCGGGAATAAAGAGACGTCCAATCAGAGCTGTGTTTGACTATAAACAGCCAGATCAATAGGACATAGAGAGCTTACACCTAAGGCAATATTGGCCAAGTAAAATCTTCAAGATGTGTGTGTGTGTGTGTCTTTGTCTGTGTTGTGCGTGTGTTTGTGAACTATGATCTGTCCTTGTTAATCTGGGCTTTTCTATTCAATTCAAACATCCTAATAAAGGCAATCAATAAGCATTTCCATGTGACTGTGGCTCATTTCACATGCACTGCATTAAGTCTGTAGCTTTCTGAGATTTGTGAAAAACACATAGCAGAAGCACTGACTGGTATTATATAAATAACCAAACAAAAATGGCTGAATGTCTCTTTTATTTGTCCAGTCTGATCTTTTTTCAGCTCAAGTTAAAACTGAATCCAGAAAGATCAGAGGATATGAAGTCTTTGAAGTCTGTGGGCCAAATCAAATACTATAGAAATGACCACGAGACTCACCAGTTTTTGTCCAGAAAGGACTTCCAGCAGGGCCAGCAGCATCACACCATCCTTGATGTCCTCAAACAGGTCTGTCACCACCAGAGGCGGGACACGCTATATCAAAAAACAAGCATTCCCAAGAGCCTTTATTGTAAAAATGTATTTCACTTCAGTGTTTTCCAACAATACGTTAAAACATGGTGTAATGCCTGGGGGAATGGCAAAAGTTTGGGCTTTTGACATTGAAAACTGAATGAGAAACCACTGACCTCAAGTCAAGTACAATAATTCAAAAAGTATTAGCATCAACAGTTTAACAGTCTGCATTTTAAGGTGTGCAATTAACATTTCTAAATGGGTGCCTGGTCGTGCCGGGACATAATAAGTTGCATAAATTCCCTGTTTACATAAACACTACATGCCATAAACTCACACAAAGCTTTCTCAGCTTTCTTGGAATGCAAAAACCTGGGATTTAAGCATTAATAGCTCTTGCAATGTACACGAAACTGTGAGACAAGGAGTAGTTTTTCGGAACATTATCCTACTCCAAGTGGCACAGCACATAAAAATAAACCAAAATACAATAAATATGTTTCACTGTAAGACATTAATTTAAACTTGTGAAACATGGATAAAGGGAATACTGATAAAAATGTACTTGAAGCCCCAAAAGAGTTTGGCTGTGCCAAGAATAACTGACAGCTAGAGTCAGCCATAAGCAGAGGCTCAGCAGGCTCTGAATGGGGTCTTCAAATCCTAAAATATGCTGATGATTTCAAACTGTATCCTTCTCATTGACTTCCTCCCTGACCTGACACAGACTTCTAGACTCGGGGAAATCCACATATCTCTGTTTCTTGCCGGCACCACATCAAGGATTTCTCTTAAAGCACAGTCACATGCTGGGGCTGAGGAGAGGTTTAGAGGGGGGGAAACATTCAGACGAGCGAGCCATTCACAGGGAGATTAGCGGCAAAGGGAGTGAGGGAGAAAGAGAGAAGCGAGGAGAGGCGGAAGCAGAGATGAAGTGCACGAGTGTGTCTGTGTTAGCACGTGCAAGCAGAGTTGTGTGTGTGTGTGTGGAAAAACATACAACCCCCAACATCGTGGTTACGCGAGAGGGATATAATTGAGAAGAAAGAGTGGCAGCAAGAAAAATGATAGAAGGGACACTAACCTCACGTCTTTCAAAATTAATTAGCAAATACAGTAGCTCTTTTCGCTAATTCCTCCTCTAAATGTCATTCCATGGCTTTGGATATTAGAATTTTCAGACAGCACTTGTGCTCCTATCATAAAGTGACAGAAGAAACACTTACAAAGACCCCTTCAAATACATAAATTATACCATGAGCTAATTGAAGTTAAATTTACCTATTTGTTCATTATAATCCCAAAGCTAATGAGGAAATTTCTGACTAATTACAAAATAAGAATGTAATATCCATTTCCTCTACCCAGCCGCATGAGCTAAAAAAAATAAATCAAGAGCTTAATGAGCTAATTACATACGAGTGTCTGGGCCATAATTGATTGTGAGCAGAGGAGTTTCAGGACTGCGTTTGTCTGCGCTCTCATGTTATTCCCGAGGTACAGTTGACTCAGTGGATTCCAAAAGATCAACAGCATGAAAGACAGAGGGAGGGGCAGAAACAAAGAGAAGACTGAAGAGTTTTACTTTGAATTGCAATACATCCAGTTTGAAGGAACAAGTGACACAATGCCTATTGTCCACATCTTCTGTAGGTAAAGTTATTTGCAAGCTTAAAATCACAGTAAGTTACATTATACTTGGCCAAAATCCTGCATAAACATATGGCACAGGATGAACATCTCTTTAAAATACTTTTGGCTGTTAGCAAGTAAGCCATAACGTGGAAAAGGCGTCAGGCAAACCCTGCAACAACGGCCGACTCGACTGCAATTTTCAATAAAATAAACTGTACGTGAAAGTGACCTTTGTCTTAAGAATATGATATAAACACTATGTAAAATACTGGGAAAATTACTTTATATAAAATATTGATCTAAATGAAGTATAGCTGACAAGTTGAAAATTGAAAAATGATGAAAAACATCCTTGCAGCTAAGTTGGCTGAGGCACATAACGTGCACCATGATATGCTGGGTTTAAATTGAGTGTGCATTAAGTATGTCATCCACTCAATTCCCCCTCTTCCCCCCCACTAAATAGAGAAGGGGGTGGGGGGGTGGGAGCAGGGAAGTAAACAGTGAAAGAGGAGTGGGGAGCTTCACTTCTACTGCTGCTGTAATCTCTAAGAACACTTGCTTCACTGATTACTGAACTAAAGCTGTTTGCGTGGAAAACGCATGTGTGACGATGAGACCTCCGCTGCTCACACCGGCCACTCCGTAATTAAGCTTTAACCTTCTCAGAAAGGATTTGTCAAAGTGAAAACTTGGGGCCCACTCACTGAATTCTCCCCCCTTGCACTCCACTGCACTGCAACGCCGGAGAGTGCAACTTTAAAGGCTGATACTTGCTTGAGAACCAAAAACCTTTCTAAGCTAAATTCACACCCAAGCAATAAACACTAAAACACTATACTGTATGTGTCATTGCGGGGTCCACAGCAACAAAATCACCCTCTATTTAAGTTAAATAACCAACCTGCAAAAAGTAGTGACCTGCTGCTCTCTTACAGTTTATACCTTCGGAGTATAATCATGGTGGCTTAATCTGGTGAACTAGTCAGAGTAATGAGAGTCATTAATCTTCTGTATAAATTACCAGCTGCAATATGTCCTCTCATGCAAACTCTTTGTCAGAGCTCATAAGACTTCTTTTGTTATACCTGTGGAGTGGAAAAGTAAGGGGGAGGGGAGTGATAGTGAAAGGAAGCCCTCATGCCATGTCTCAACTCACCTAGCGATTATTCACATACCTTTAGGCTCTGAATTAAAGACCTGTGATAACTGGAGTGGCCTAATCATCCGCATAGCCAAGGGCATGATCTATCCTTTTGAGAGAGAAGCTAAACCAACTGTTAAAGCTGCGTCCCTCTCTCTATCCTCCTGTCTGGCTCTCTCACACATTATTGCCTCATGTGTCTCTTCAAATGGTTCTCTGACGAGTATTCATAGATGTGGGACGAGTCCATAAGATGCCACTTTATCTCTACTACAGAATGGTGCCTTAAAGAAATGCACCTCCTTATTACAAGTGATCCTCCGCACCAGCCGAATTGACTTTTACCCCTTACTCATCACAAAGCTCTCTGAACACTTGCCAAGCTGCCATGACGACTATGACAGTTTTGAAGAAAAATATAGGCCAATCAGTGTCACTATGGCAACGTCAGGCATCAGGTGAAAGGGTAAGCAGTTTCATGATGGGTGAGGAGGAGGAGAGCAACTAATTTGATCAACTAGGTAGAGAGAGAAGCACGGGGAACACACGTTATCTCTTCTGATGGGACTGTGATACTATCACTAATCTATTGATTAGTTGAAGTCAATTTAAATTAAACAAAATGATTTTTTTCCCCTTGTCAAATCAGTTCATTGGTGTTTTTGTAGCAAGAATTCAGTTTCAGGACAACTGGCCCACCAGAGACATGTTATTGTACTGCAAGTTAAAAGAACAGTTAGACATTTGGGTAATATGTTTATTTGCTTTATTGCTGAGAGGATAAGATTGATGTTGTCTCTATGGTAAATATGTAGCTGGAACCAGCAGATGGTTAGCTTAGCTTAGCATGAACACTAGAAATGGGGAAAGAGCTAGCCTGGCTCAGTCTAAAGGTTAGGAAATCTGCCTATACCAGCACTTCTACAGCTCACTAATTAATACGTTTGTTTCATCCATACAAAAATTGCAAAAAAAAAGAGGGCAAAATCGTCATGTTGTGGTTTTACGAGAGGTTAGATGCCGGAATATTTCTAGGCAGGGAGCAAATGCCAAGCAACCAGTGGAAACTCCAGGAAGTTACCGCTCTCAGTCAAGAAATAGCTTGAGAAATAACCTCCAGTAAAACAGCAAATTGTCGTTTTTGTATGGATGAAAGAGATTTTGGGGATCCCTGTCCTTGGTATCCCTCTGAATCCTTGTGTCTTTCCATAATCAGTCAAATCCAAAGCCTTTTCAAGGACTGTGGCACTTTCAAGGATCGTGGATTTCTGTCAAAATGACTTAATAAATAAACAATGTGCTTACCTTAAACGTTATCAAAAATTCAAAGCATTTAAGTAATGGGCTGTGTGTAATTTTCTGCTGGCACAGTCCTGAGACGTGATATTTAATATTGCGTCAAGGTTTATTCCCTCTAGAGTGATATTCAAATGAATTTTCTGCTCCACATCACCGCGGTTCAAGGCCTCCACAGCTGTCGTAATCAAATAGCAAACATTGAGAGGAGCGTCACAGATTGAAATAACACTTAATTGTGTTGCGCTGTGGCATATTTGCCTTGTCCACCCGCTCCTGTTCAAGCAGTAATGGGTTAAATTGAGGAGTCTAATGCAGAATAATACAATAATTACACGCATATGATGGCCCCTCAGCATGCAGCTGCATCAAGTGTAATTGTTTAGTATAAGTTACAGAGTCAAGCTCTTTGAGGAGGCAAATGAAGGGCAGTCATTTAATAAAATCTCCTATCCTGAACAATCTAAATGGGCCCATATTGAGATAGAGAGCTTCTAGGTTACTAAGACTTAAATTACAGACCGTAGCTTGCAGGAAAAGATAAAAGATATAAAGTGTATTAAATGCTGTAATATGAAAGTGATAATTAGAGTGAGAGTAAATCCCTGCTACAAGCTATATGATGGGAGGAATAAAAAGGAATATGAAAGGCATGCAAGAAAGAGTGACGTGTGTGTGTGTGTGTGTGGTCTTAGTCCCATGACCAGCTCAACGGTGTGTTTTGGAAATGGAGCAAATGTGACAGAAAGCACAGTGGGTGGAGTAAAAGTGATTCAGAGTGGAAAAGCAATGAGATGGGGGAAGTTTATTTCAGTCCACAAACACCAGCACCAGTGTTTGTGCAAAGGGACAACACAATGCTGGCGTTAGCAGTGGGAATCAACCAGACTCTCTTACCTTTGCCAAGTGGGAATTGATCCATTTTGTGAATGTCCTTTTCTGCACTGCCTCCTGCTCATCTGTAAATCAGAGCCCAGAGCGTCACTATCAGTCACATGCAATAATAAACAAAGAGGGGATTAAAACACAATTTTCTCATTGTCTATTGTTTTGCGAGTTGATTGGATTTGCAGAGCTGGAATGGGACTCTAATTAACTTTGATATTATTAATGTCTGTCTAATGTGTCTAAACACAGTTGCACCAAATCATACCTCACACTGATGTAGAAAGATAAGGCATTTGACATTAAAAGATGGCATTTTCACTAGCTGGACTCCTCTTAGAGTGGACAGAAAATCCTGCTATCAAAGATGCCCTTTAGATGATAGAACGGCAGTGGTTCTTCCGATGACATGTACCTCTGCCATGATCTAAAAGACGGGTTTTTTTCAGCATCAAGCATTCAGTCTGTGGCTGCAATACGGTACACTGCAAAAATAACCTCACACCAAGCCAAACTTAACCTAAATGTACATATTTACCTACATATATGGAACGACATTGTAGTGGGTTCAGCGTTAAAGCCCTTTTAGCAAAGGCACAATCAATAGCATAGATGTCTGCTGATGATGTCCCCTAAAAAGCCACTTAACTTAAATGAGGACAAGACATAAATCAAGCCTTGTCTCTCACATGTGCACAAGCAAACATACAATACATACACAAACTTGCACACACAAGCAAATAAAGTATAGAGATAATTTTGTGTTCTGCAGGCTTTTTAGAACTAATTAATGCAATCCTTCCTGATTCCCTGCTGACGGTTACATCTGTAATCGACAAATTCATATGCAACTGTCACATAAATCCCATTTTAATGCACCTAAAACAGATCTAAAGTCAACCTGGGATCCAATCATGTACAGTGACTGGCACATGTGACAATGTTGTTTTTCTGTCCCATCTGTGCCACAGAGCAATATCCTTGAGCACGTTATCAATGCGAGAGGACGCCTGACACAGTGCGTTCTTCTACCTTAATGAAATATGCTGACGGTTTGATTACACTCAAGTTAGTGTCACTTGGTACTGTGGGCAGATGCTAACAGTAAGGAGTGTGTGTGCATCAGAGAGGTGGGGGGGAGATATTCATACATAATGCAGATACATTCATGCATTCATACGTGCCACTGAACAGGTCCCCATTCTAAGAATTAATCTTGTGATTGGGTCCAGGAGTAATCAATTATTGATGGGCGGTAATATTGGATGAGAATGAGGAAGATTTAGCCCCCACATCCTAGAGCAGGAGCACGTGTGACGGAGAACATGTCTGCACGAGTGTGGTGCCAGCCTCTCAGTCTCAGGGACGAGGTGACATTGAACTATGCGCGCACACAGTCGCACTTAAGCACACACACACACATTCACATTCTTTCAATATCACAAAGGGAAACAGCCATCCTCAGCAACCAAGCAACGTATCAACACACTTGATTACCTTCCCGGCTAGTGTTGGCCTGTAACAACATTAGTCTCATCCGAAGACCCTGAGTTCCCACTTTGACCCCCCACAGTGAAGATGACCTTAATGAGATGTCATTAAAATCTAGTTTCTTGTCTCTGAAGCTGTGTCTATTGACAAACTGTGAAAAGGCTAGGTCAAAAACAGACTTTTTTGTTCTGCTCATTCATTTCCCTGTGGTATATATAGCTAATGTGACAGGAACATAATGGTAATGTATCTTCCAATCTAATCTAATCTATCAGACGGTGAGGCAGTCAGACAGTATGCAGAATGCATGGTATCCACATACAGAGGAGTAGACAGGCGGACTGCCACAGGGTCAAACAGAGAGATAAGAAATCAAACATTTTGACAGTCTGCCCACTGTGCTGTGACACATGCAGTGAGCTTGTACTTGTCTATTGGGTATGTCTGCTTCACCTGCTGTAGGCTCAGAGATCAGCGACCTCCACACACACACAGACACACACACACACTCTGCCAAGATGGAAACGCCCCCTTCAAATTTCAACACACACACACACACACACAACACCACAGCTCAAATATCTTCCCTGCAGGGAACACTTAGTAAGAAAATCACACTGAAAAATGAACACGCTCACATGCAGTAGCGTGGCATACTGCAGTGAAATGCTAAATCTCACACTCACACACACACTCACACACACACAGCATACCACACTACACATGCAAAATATACACATACTATTACTTGCCTTCTTTTTCCCCACACTATCCATCTGAGTAGGGGACACACATTAATGCACACACTGTCCCACTTACCACGAAGGTAGTGGTAGAACCCCGTCACCAGGTTGAGGGATGTGTTCTTTTTCGGGGAGCCTTCGCCCCCCGCTCGTTGTGCCATCTTGTGCCCCAGACTACGCCTCGATTCCCACCTGCTTTCATGGGGACGTTGAGAGGACATTCACGGCAACCTTCGGGAGAGCGTACACTTGCCCTTGCTCCTGCCCTTGCTGCCTCTCCCCCCTTTTTGGGGAGGTGTCTTTAAAGAGCTCCCTGGAGGACCAGACCTCCCGAGATGACAGCGGTGAAACTGTTGCTCTGAGGCAAAGCAGGGAGGAAGGTTTCTCCCTCCTGTTCTCCTCTCGTATGTTACGTCTTGCTGTCCTCTGTCCTGTCCTGCAGTAACGGGCTGCAGACTCAGTAAGACTCAGTGTTTTTCCTGCCCGTTAAGCAGCTTGGGAGTGTGGTGTGAGTACGCGTGATGCAAAGAGAGTGTGTGTGTGTGTGTGTGTGCGTGTGTGTGTATGTGGGTGTGAGTGTGAGCAGTGCAGTGCCGGCTTGCCTCAGCATCAATCTGTCTTGCTTAGTCCCTTTCTCTCTCTCTCTCTCTCTCTCTCTGTGTGTGTTTCCCTCTCTCACACTCTCAACCTTGGTCTTTCCCTCCCACGTTCACTCTCTCTCTCTCTCTCTCTTTTAATTTCTCACAGTAGGCTGCGGGAACAATCCACTTCCCTCCACTGGCCAGCCAATAAGAGTGCGTGGGAATGGGTGATGTCACAGCAGCCCCGTCCTGATGTGGAGAGGGAGAACTGAGTGGTGAGGAGGGTGGTGGGTGGGTTGAAAGGGACCGTTTAGCAGGTTAGGAGGGGAGAAAGTGGGAGCTCTGCTCTGACAGCATCACACACACACACACACACACACACACACACATATACACATGCCCCAACACAGCATTGGGACAGACGTGCAGGAATTCCCTATGTGTTGTTGCCACTCTAATACCCCTCCTCTCTCCCTCTCATCCACACAGATATCATGTGGAGCTCTGGGGCTTGCAGCTTTCTACTCTGTAGAGCCTGCAGGGGAGCAGACTATCACTGGCAGTCATCCTGTCTGGTCTGCTACTGTACTCTCTTCAAAAAGGGACCCACTTTTATCCCAACCACAGTCACATACAGTACATCTGTTTGTTTTCTCCGGGGGAGCAAGTACTGACTAGATCAAAATACAACGGAGGTGAATGCAATATCTTGAGGTTAGGTCTGGCATACACAGCAACATGGGAGTTGTCTACAGACAATATAGGCACATCCAGAACAAAGGAGACAATGTTATGTGTGTGGTAACCTTCATTGAATTTGAATGTGTGATCTGTGTTGCATTGGAAATTGTGTTACAACTTGTAAAATGTAAAACCGGTCGAAAACAACACTGCAGACAATGGTAATATTGTTCATCCAACTACTGTGGATTCCGCATCTAAAGAGACACTCTCCAGCTGCAAGGGCTACCAGAGCTCATACTAGGAACTGGATCAGAAGC
>JAVQJL010101783.1:0-13387 GCA_036024295.1 Nannoperca obscura
ATATATATATATATATACACTATTGTTACAACTTGCAATGACACTATGACACACATTTTTGTACATTGTTTATGACAAATGTACAAAGTTGTGAATAGCACCAAATTCTGTGAGGAAACAGCAGTGAACCTGTCCTTTGAAGAGAACCTGAACTTTAAAGAGACATTCAAAAGCGTGTTCTTAATCAAACAGCGTTCATTGTCACTTAGAATTGATTTCAGTCTCCACAAAGGACATGAGTAAAGTTGATCTTACTATAATTATTAAGGCTTAAGGAGCTAATGACAGAGAAAAACGTGCAATTGCCCTGCAAATACTTTTCTTTAATTATTTAACTAAAGCTTTTGGGGACTTATAACTTAATGAGTCCAACCACACCCGCTACTGTAGATAGAACAAATTGTTTAGTCACCTGTCAGAAGTGTTCCTTGGTGTGGAGGCCTTTATGTCTACTAACTCCTTGAATCTCCTCCCAGGTTAACTCTTCATCTACTGCCGACAGCAACTCCCAGTCCCAGGATCTGTCAGAATCTGAAGATTATTACAGTGATGATGACTTCCCCTCATCATTGTACAGCACAAATCCTGTTGGAGAGACACTGGTGTAAACACAGACTCTTAACTACTCTAAACACTTTTTAGCACTTTGAAATATCCACTGTATGTGAGATTTTACCGAGAAAGTCTTTATTGTTTGCTTTATTATTGATGTTTTCTTTATTATTTAGTCGAATCCAATTTATTTATAAAAAGCTCAGATGTTTTGCAGCAAACAAGTGACCAGATTTCTGGATGAAATTGTGAGAAAAAGAAAATAACTCATGGACACAATACATCCTCTAAAAACTATTACTACTTTTATGTGTAGATTTAAAGACCCAGACATCAGGCCATTAAATTTAACACTTGTTGCTATTTATGAAGTTCTGTTATACTGTATCAGTTGTCTTTGAGTTCGCTGCCTCTGTCTTTAATGATACTGTAATGTGAAGAGGAAATAATGAAGTTCAGAAACAATATCGACAATGTGAAGAAAAATTCCACTGTCTGTGTTTGCTGCTGTCACTTTTAATGGTGAAAAAAGTCAGGGAAATGTGGTCGGAAGTTGTATGTTTGTATGTTTACACTGTGTTCAAAACATCTTGCATGTCTTAACATCTTAAGAAATTTAGAAATTCAGCAATTTGTTTTTCTTAGAACTGAGAACTATAAAAAGATGCTCAGAGGAGGCACACTGGCAATCAAAGAAGTAACCAGCATAACCAAACCTGGTATTTATTTTTAAATGAAGGAGAAAAACTTAAATTAACTAAAGTAAAATGCTGTTTTTATGTTGTGTAATTGTATCTTTTTCTGTGATAAGAGTTGTCTGTTAGAGGCTGTTTTGTTTTGTGTTGGTGTGCAACCTTGTTCATTAATAAAGCACGTTACTGTGACGTATTTAAATAACCAGCCTCTGATGACACCCTCTCATTTTAATTTTACATGAATTCCTCTGGCTGTAAGACTTGTAAGACTGGAATAAAACATCACGCACATATAGTTCAGCTTAGTGTGGCCCTGAGGGTCAAAACATGACATTTCACAAAACACAACGACATGTCAGGCACATCCTGTCTCAAAAAAATGCAGAAAGACTAATCCATGCATTTGTTACATCTGGGGTTGATATTATTTTAGTATTATCAGGTTCAAATATCAGTCCCTCAAGACTCTCAAGCTGATCCACAATGCTGTGGCCCGTTTACTGACAAGAAACAGGAAAAGAGATCATATTTCTACAATATTAGCTTCTCTCCACTGGCTCACTGTAAAATCCAGAATATAATTTAAAGCTAGCTCCTCCTCAAAAACAACAGTGACACGCTGCTTAAGCAATGATGCATTAGTAATAACAACCTAATGATAAAATATATAATAATATATCAGTCACGATCACAGTGTTATCTGCAGCACAAGTACTTTTGATTCTCCGGTGCTGCAGAGTCTGGGTCTATGGTTGCATCTGTTGCCCTCATGCTCCTGGTCAACAGCCGCTGTTGATATTATTGTTATTGCTCTGTGACGACCCTCAGTGGTATTGGTTGTTGTGCTGTCTCTCTCTCTCTCCTTGTGACCCAGGTGATGAGTGGGTGAGGCCAGATGGCAATTGGGAACACCTGGGCCCGGTGTTCTCTCTTGGATTTAAAAAGGGCGCTGTTGACACACAAAGGGGGGAAGAGCTCTCTCAGAGGAACTGAGGAGCAGAACTCTGGTCGTGGAGGTGTAGCCATGTAGTGCGGGCTGGCGTCGACCGCATATACCCAATTGACTGTAGTTATTTATTGTAGCTATTGATTGTTTTGCATTGACGTTTGCATGGGAAAAATAAACGCTGGAGCTGCTGCTCTTTTTCTCATGATACGTTGCTTTGTCATGATTTCTTGAGCCGGTTGTGACAGCTTTCATTATTAGAATTGCTATTATTATACTCCTGTTGGCATTTTCTTTATTAACCCTAATACCATTATCACATCTATTACTCTACATCTCTGTGTAGAACTGTACTGTATCGCCCACCTAGAGCCTGGTTCTGCTCAAGATTTCTATTTGTTAAAAGGGAGTTTTTCCTTGCCATAGTCGCCCAGTGCTGCTCATGGTGGGAATGTTGGGTCTTTGAAATTATAAGAGTTGGTCTCAACCTGCTCTATACGAAAAAGTGCCCTGACTTTAACTTTTTTACTTTGTTATGAAATTACGCTATATAAATAAATTTAATTGTTTAAATGATGTATTACTCAAGTTCTACTAAAAATTATGCAGTTTTACTGGAAGAACGCCGATGGTGGTCACCCATCTGCCAGGGGGTTTTGTGGACATCATTGGGGACATCCAGGAACTGGGTGGAAGACAAGTACCCTGAACTATGTTGGCTACAAGGAAGCACCATTTAGGTAAAATTAAAAACTACATTTAATTTTTACATAAGCTCATTTATTTTATAAAAGTGTAATTTCTATTTTATTTATTTTTTCAAGTTTAAAAAGGTGTTCATAATAAACAAACTATGGTATTGTAAACCACACTCTAAGGACTTCTTTATTGTCTTGATCCCATTGCTGCCATTGCTCATGTAGGCAAGAATTAGATAATTAAACTGATAGGTAAAACAATAAATTCATTACATGGTTATATAAATGTAGTATAAGCATGGGTGCCATTTTGGAAGGGGAAAATATCATGTTGACTCAATGAAATAAAATAACTTTACAGGATCTTGATAGAAGCAAAAGGGACATTGAATCCAAACATGTCATTGTTCACCAACATTATGAGCCCTTTTGACGCAACCATACCACTACCCCACATATTGCCAAAAAAATGGATACATGCATCACCCTAACTGCCAAGATTTGTGACTGTCAATAAACGGCAAGAGAATATGCACCGATCAGCCATAACATTATGACCAGCTGCCTAATATTGTGTAGGCCCCCCCTTTTTTTTTGCCAAAACAGCCTTGACCCATCCACTAAACTTCTGAAGGTGGGCTGTGGTATCTGGTACCAAGACGTTAGAAGCAGATCCTTTAAGTCCTGTAAGCTGCGAGGTGGGGCCTCCATGGATTAGACTCGTTTGTCCAGCACATCCCACAGATGCTCAATTGGATTGAGATCTGGGGAATTTGGAGGCAGAGTCACCACCTTGAACACCACCCTGAACCATTTTTGCAGAGGTGCAGGGTGCATTGTCCTGCTGAAAGAGTCCTCTGCCAATAGGGAATACTGTTTCCATGAAGGGGTGTACTTATTCTGCAATAATGTTTAGATAGGTGGTACGTGTCAAAGTAACATCCACATGAATGGCAGAATCCAAGGTTTCCCAGCAGAACGTTGCCCAAGTGATGCACATGCACCCAGCCATCCACATGATATAAAAGAAAATGTGATTCATCAGACCAGGCCATTTTCTGCCATTGCTCTGTGGTCAAGTTCTGATACTCATTTACCCATTGTAGGCGCTTTTGACAGTGGACAGGAGTCAGCATGGGCACCCTGACCAGTCTGCGGCTACGCAGCCCCATACGCAACAAACTGCAATGCACTGTGTGTCTGGCACCTTTTTATTAGAACCAGCATTCACCTTTTCCGCAATTTGAGCTACAGTAGCTTTTCTATTAGATTTAACTTTCAGGGGAGGCACACCAGGCTGGGGATTGATATTTCTATCAAAACGCATTTGTCATGATCCCTGGATGGTGTGTATGTCTGGGTCTGTGTTCCTGTCTTTGTCTTGTCTTCCCTCCCTTTTGATTACAATCACCTGTGTCTAGTTACTCACCTGTTTCTGTTTCCATCGTTTGCCCATGTTTATTTATACCGGTTGTCTTCCTTTGTTCTGAGTCGGTTCACTGTATGTGTCTATGTCTGCATGTGTTGTATGTTTTCATGTCCAGGTATGCGTTTGTATATGTTTGTGTTTGGATGTGCTTGCTGTTCTGGATTGTGCTGTTCTTTGTTCCTTGTTCCTGACGTTTTCTACACTCCCGTGGTTTTTGGTTTGTTTTGTATATTTGTTAATTAAATCCTTTGGTTTTCTGGAGCTGCCTGTCTGCAATTGGGTCCTTCTCCTGTTGCCTCATAGCAGATTGTAACAGCATTAGACACGTCTGGGCAGTCTTACAAGATAGGTATAGAAATTCATTAATTGTCCAAAAATCTTTTCGAGACAAACTCATGATGTGGCCCAAGATGTAGATTACCCAAAGCTCATAGAGTTTATAGATTTCCTTCAAGGTTGTCTCGAGGCTATTCCCCATGTTAAGGGCCTGGCCAGCCTAAATGATTGTGAGGAAAATCACAAAAGTGGATGGTACTCAGATGAAGTGATGATCAAATTCTTGTGGAAGAATTAGACAAATCTGGAAACTATCAAAGTTTTGCACATTTCACTGTTTTTGCAAAGAGAAGCTACAATAGCTTGTAACCCCATTGCCTCCCCCTTTCTGATATCAAGACCACAATCAAGAGGTCCGCAGGGTAAGTGCAAAGTCCTCTCGAGGGTTCTAGAGAGGCTAAGGCTCTAGATGGTCATCTCATTTGTATGGTAACTCACTGCACTGAACCCGTTAAGCTACTAATGGCAGACTGGCACCTTGAGGTCATTAGTTTCCTGATGTTTAACTCGCCCTTAGATTTCTCTGATTTTGGGTTATCCATGGCTAAAGAAACACAACCCTCACATCAACTTGGCCACTGGAACAGTCGTGGGATGGAATAAGTTCTGCATGCAAAACTGTTTGCCTGAGCAATCCGGGTTAGCCCCCTCCTCACTTCCTGCTGTTTCCGGAGTCTCTCTTCTGTCCCAAGATGCGTTGGAAGAGGTCTATCTGGACCTGTCACGAGTGCCCTCTTGCTACCATGATCTCAAGGAAGTCTTCAACAAGGCTTGAGCTACCTCTCTCCCACCTCACTGTGAGTACGACTGCCCCATTGATCTATTTCCCGGGACTTCATCCACTCAGGGGCGTCTGTTGTCCCTCTCTGCTCCTGAAATAAAGGCCATTAAGGCTTACATTCAACAGTCCCTGCAGGCTAGCATTACCAGGCCCTCTTCTTCATCTGCATGGGCTGGTTTCTTCTTTGTGGAGAAGAGAGATACTACTCTTCATCTATGCATTGACTACAGAGGTCTCAGTGACATTACCGTTAAGAATAGGTACCCTCTCCCCTTACTCTCATCTGCATTTGAACAGCTGCAGGGTGCTAAGGTATTCATCAAATTAGAGTTCAGAAATGCCTATCACCTTATTCAAATTAGAGACGAGGATGAGTGGAAGATAGCGTTAACATACCTAATGGGCACTATGAGTATCTGGTGATGCCATTCGGTCTTACCAATGCCCCAGCTGTGTTCCAAACCCCGGTGAACGACGTTCTCCATGACGTGTTAGGCCTCTGTGTCTTTGTTTACCTGGATAACATTTCCTGACTCAGCCTCCTGTGTCCTGTATGTATGTATGCATGTACGGACGGTCCTCCAATGCCTTCTCCACCACCAACTGTTCCATGTGTCCACAGTGTCCTTTTTGGGGTTTATTATATCACCAGAGCAGGTACAACCGTTTCTGGGCTTTGCCAACTTATAAAAGGTGCTTCATCAGGAACTTCAGCACCAAGGCTGCCCCTATGAGGCCCTGACTTCCCCTAATGTTAAGTTTGTTTGGACACCCCAAGCTAACCAAGCTTTTCTGTTCCTCAAGACCAGCTTCTCATCAGCTCTCATCCTCACTCAAATCTAACCCACCAGTTCATCGTGGAGGTTGTGGGCTTGGGAGCAGTGCTCTCTCAACGGTCATCTCAGGATAACAAGTTCCATCCCTTCCTTTCCAGAAAACTCTCCCCAGCAGAAAGGAATTATGACTTTGGCAACCGTGAATTACTGGTGGTCACGGTGGCCCTGGAAGAGCCAAGAATGTCTGTTTGACCCTGACCCAAAGTCTCCACTATACTGCCTCCTTCTTGTGATGTGGTGACATGGGGCATTGAAGAAAGGATGAAACGACGGCAATGTTTCCAGACCAGTGGGGTGCCCCCCCAGCCGGGGATCAAACCGCCAACCCTACAATTGATGGACGACCTACCTCCTGCGCCACAGCCGCAACATCCTCAGTCAAACGGCCAGATGGAGAGGCCCAAACAGGAGCTGTGTTATGATTAGCCACGAAACAGCAGAAATGGGACCCAATCACAGACCGGCTGGTGCAGATAGAATTTAATGAGGGAAAAAACTTCTGGAACAACTAAGACCAAAAACAGGGAAATGTACAAACCACAAATGGCAAACAGCTACAGCAAACACTAAACAAATGCAATGATTTGACAAGAGACAAAGGGAAGGGACCGCTATAAATAAGGGAGGGAAACAAGGGGATCAGACACAGGTGAGTGACGAGACACAGGTGAGTGCAATCAAACCAAGGAGGGAACCAGACAGACAGGAAGGCACAAGAAGACAGACCCAGATTTCAAAATAAAACAGGAAACATAAACCTACAGTTCAGGGACCATGACAAGCTGGAGACTGGTCCCTCTTCATGGGGGGACTTTATTCTTACTCTTCATGGAGTAAGATCATCATCTGGGTCGAGTTTGCCCACCACACTTCCTAGGTCCCTCATTCCACGTCTCTCATCTCAAACCAGTCTAGGAAAGTGCTCTTATGACCTTCTCCAGGCCAGATTGTCTTCATTCCCTAGTGTTGAAATTCTCTTGCGTTTTTTCTCAGTGATCTCTAGCTTATGACCTTTTGCCTGTTTTTTCTGATTCCTGTCTTGCTTTGCTTGGATTGATCTTCCATGTACTGAACCTGTTAATAAACCTAGGAACTCTGTCTGCCTCAGAGTCGTAGCTTTTGAGTCCTCCTTGACATTGTACTAAGTTTGATGAGCACTGACAGCGGTCAACACAGTCATAGCAAGTAAGACTGCCACCGGAAGTTTAAAAGTGGAAGTATAGGGAATAGGGACACAGTAACAGGAAGAATTTCCTCACTAGATCAACAAAAGAAATAAAAATATCCATTTCAGCTGGAGTGACCACGATAGTTTAACTTCAACTATGTACTTTTTGAAACATTTATTTTTTCAGGGGAGTTTCGCTGAGAGTAGTGAAACCTGGAAGCTGTCCAGTAGAGAGAGTCTAATCTGTTGGCCACTGAGCAACTAGTTGGCAGTTAGAGGCTTTGCTCAAAGGCACCTCAGAGGTTAACGTTCTCCGAATAATCAAGTTGCAAGTGTTGTTCTTTGACTTTCCCCACCCAGATTTATCTTGCCGGTCTAGGGATCACACAAGCAAACAATGACAACCTCGGTCACCATTAGTGGAAGTAGTATTCAGATTTTGATGGAAATACGTCATTTCAATGCAGTACTATCAAAAACTTTAATTAAAGTGCATTAACATGTAAGCAAAATTTTAATGATCAAGATGGAGCTGATTTAAACAATTCAATGTGATCATATTGTTGTTTTATTTCTTAATTAGAATTATGAAAGACATGGTTGAAATGGCCTCACAGCAACAGCAGACTTTTCACTTGTTGAAGAGTGGAAGAGGAAGAGGATATCTTTTCAATTCAGTTTCATTTGTATAGTGTCATATCATTAGAGTTATCTCAGAGAGAACCAACAGTTCCCACCATGAGCAAGCACTGGGCGACAGTGGCAAGAAAAACCTTCTTTTTAACAGATAGAAACCTCGAGCAGAAGTCATCTGTCTCTCCCTCAAAAATAGAAATCAGTAAAAATAAAAATGTGCCAATGGGCGTCCTTCCTCCTTTTCCTTGCGTGCAGCAGCAAATAAACAAATATATAAAGAAATACACTTTGCTCCAGGCACCCCTGCAGCTGCTTGTTTATCACAATTTTTCATCGGCTCGACTGCAATGTGGCTAGCCTGGCTGCACTTGTTCTCCGCTGTGCGCATTGACAGGCGCATCTTTAGACTGAATTCCTGACTGATGAGCAGCGGTCAAAAGGTACATATTGTGTTTTCATAATGTCACTTGTTTACCATTTCAAGGCACTGACTTTGAAAATATTACACCTATAACCAACTGATCGAATACGGCCATAAGGTGTACAGATGCTTAGGTATTTAATTGTGTTTTATTTCAGTTTTATTTCTTAATTAGAATTATGAAAGAAGACAGAATAAGGGATTGCTGCTTTAGAATAGAAATTGATTATTATTATCTTATTCCAGAAAATTCATAAAACTACTTGACTTCTAGTAAAACAGATGGAAATGACCTCACAGCAACAGCAGACTCTTTTCACTTGTTGAAGAAAGACTTAGCTAGGACTCAATATCTCCATCTAAGAGGAAGAGGAAATCTATTACTTTGTAAAATTAATGTTTTTTTTTATTTACCATAATGTATTATGTAGCCAAACATATTGTACGGTATATCAGGATCCGGCCCTTGGCATAGGCGAACTAGGCAGTCGCTTAAAGCTACACCTTCCTGGGGGGGGCGCCGGTCACCCTAAGAAAATAATTGAATGTGCTGATGGACGCTGTTGCGTGGCAACAAATACGTAAATAAATAAATACACTTTGCTCTAGGCACCCCTGCAGCTGCTTACTGATTCTCACAATTTTTCATCAGCTCGACTGCAATGTGGCTAGCCTGGCTGCACTTGTTCTCTGTCGTACGCACTGACAGGCGCATCTTTAGACAGCCAAAATTCCTGACTGATGAGCAGGGGTCAAGAGGTACATATTGTGTTTTCATGAAAGAATTAAGATTACCTAAACTATTTAGCTTATAATGAAAAGGTCCAAGCCTCCATGTTTTCAAGTAAGAAAACGTAGGAAAGGGAAAGCCAAATATAAAGGTATCTTGTTTTAACATTAAAATGGCCATCATTAACAGTGGCGTTTTTTAGGTGATTCTTCTTAGGCAGCACGTTTTTGTTCTAAGTTACTGCTAAAGGAAACTACCTGAGGTATATAAACACTTAAATATCTTACATAATCCTCCCAGAAAACTTCTAAATGTGTCTTATCGATAGATCAAAAAATGGTAAAGCCACACTAAAGCATTCACTGGAGTGCAATAGGCAAGGCAGCACATTTCGAACACAGAAGCAATTCAAAGTGCTTAAAATAGGCAAAGACAAACATTAGAAAATACATAATAAAACAGTAAAATAAAATATTAGTTTCTTTTAAAGGTTTTGTTAAAGTGGAAAATCAAAGAGGTTTGATCCATATTTATCCTGATGTGTACACGATTTTAGACTTCACACAGCAATCTCAGGGTCCCTGACCCCTGCATCCCTACTGTGATCTTAGTAGTCAGAGAATTCTGTCAATTCCTCTCCAGGTTTTTGGCCTAACCTTGGTAAAAGTTTTAAGGGTGTAAGAACCCCGGGTTCCAGACCTGTGAAGACTTGAAGTCTTCGAAATACTGCCAATCGTTACCCTATTTTTAATTCCACTTAATTAAATGTACCAAAACATTTTAATTTAGCTATTTCAGAATAAAATGTAAAATAATTGTAAAATAAAATAAAATGACATTTTTAAATTAGGTGCATAAATAAAATTAAATATAATAATATATAAACTAGCAGCAGCACTTTAAAATCGATTCTATAAGAAACAGGAAACCAGTGTAATGATTTAAGAACAGGAGTAATGTGCTCAGTTTGCCCGGTTCTCGTTAGAACTCTGGCAGCAGCGTTCTGAATGAGCTGAATTTGTCTGACAGTCTTTCTGAGAAGACCAAACAAGAGGCTGTTACATAAGTTCACTGCTGGAAATGAAGGCATGCATGAGTTTCATTAAGTCTTGTCTGAACATGAGACCTCTAAACCTTGCTATTTGTTTGAGATGATAAAATACAGATTTAATTATTGCGTTGATGTGGCTGCTAAAGCTCAGATCTGAGTCTATTAAAAGACCAAGATTTCTAACTTGGGTTTTTGTCTTTATAGCCCTGGAATCAAGCTGAGCAATAACTTTCATTCTTTCCTCCTCGTTGCCAAATACAATGATTTCTGTTTTGTCTTTATTTAATTGAAGGAAATTCAATTGCATCTAGATGTTTACTTGTTCTAGGCAGTGACAGAGTGAGTCTAAGGGACCGTAGTCACTTGGTGAAAGAGCTAAGTGAATCTGAGTGTTGTCTGCATAGCTGTCATAAGTAATATTCGTGTCAAGTATGATTTGGGAAAGAGGGAACATGTACAGGTTGAATAGTAATGGGCCAAGAATCGAACCTTGAGGGACTCCACATGTCATGGTGATCCGCTCAGATTTATGATCACTAGCTGCAACAACATAGCCTTTGCCTTTGAGATATGATCTAAACCAACTGATGACTGTGCCAAATAAGCCCACCCACTTTTCCAGTCTGTCAAGAAGTATTTCATGGTTCACAGTATCAAAGGCTGCGCTCAAATCAAGCAGCACTAAAACTGATGTTATATCTGAGTCCGTGTTCAGACAAAAATAGAGATTTCTATGAACATTTATATAATTTTGTAGTCAAAATTACATTTTTCAGTGTTTTCAGTTTGTACGATTGCTTAGACAATCAAATAAATAAAAAATCACACAGTAATGAAACCTGTCACTCAAGGGGCAATACCTCAGCGCAAATCTGCACAACTATAAGCAAATTCTCCGTCTCACACTTTTTGCAAAACTCTAAACACAGCTCTCTACATTAGACAGAAATCTACCATTATGTCACTCCTTTGCCATTTCATGTCACTGCCTTTGAAAATACCACACCTATAACCAATTTATCAAACATGGCTGTCAATTGTAAAGACTGTAAACTCACAAATCAACAGTTCAGTAGGAGGAAGAAAGAGAGGGATGCATTGTCATCTGGGACAATATATCTTTCCACCGACCTGCTCTGGTCCAAAACTTGAACTAGGCAGTCGCCTAAGGCGCCACAGAGGCTGGGAGAGGGGGGGGGGGTGAAAATAAATCAAACGGCTCAACTGCAATGTGGCTGCACTTGTTCTCCACTGTGCGCATTGACATGCGCATCTTTAGTTTCATGAAAGAATTAAGATTAACTAAACTATTTAGCTTATAATGAGAAGGTCCAAGCCTTCATGTTTTCAAGTAAGAAAACGTCGGAAACGGAAAGCCAAATATAAAGGTATCTTGTTTTAACATTAAAATGGCCATCATTCACAGCGGCTTTTTGTAAGCTCATTTTTGTTTGGCAGCAAACAAGCTGGTCTTTTTTTGCTCATTAAAACAGGTGGATGTAAATTAACAGATAAGTTAATTTCTGTAAATTAACTTAAAAAAGGTAATTTATAAAAACGTTTGGACACACTTTCCCTTTCAAGTGAATGGGAAAGTGTGTCCAAACTTTTGACTGGTACTGTAGACAACTACAGACCAGATGTTAAGGACATTTCCTATGGATAATAATACTTCCCAGAGGATGATTCCTAATGATAAGACTCTTTTAGCTCCACTGAAAGGTCAAAATGTACTCTTGACCAACACTTATTTTGAAAATATTACCCAGAGAGCGGTAGATATTCATTCTCCCCAAAAGATCAATCCTTGCATTTTTTTTGAGTATCTTTCTTCTAGTGCATGGACATTTCTAATGTCAAGTGACCATGCCTTGGGAAGCAAAGGCATTATTTCACATATCACTTTCATAATATGAGAACAGGGGAGGTTAGACTTTACTCTTTGCCATTGGTGTTTCCAGCTGAGCACATTCTTTACATAATGATGATTGGACAGTTACTGACGCTGCAAACAGACTCTCAAGTCTACATTTAGTACACAGTCCAGTCCAGTCCTAATCACTTGTGTTGGCATGATTAGGATGGCACACATTTAACCCTCTAACCTGTTGGTCCCTCCGACCTTTGCCCATCACTCTCACATTTCAATCCTGGTTCCTCACTGCTGGGAATGTCCTGTCCAGTCCCCAAGAGTCTCTTCTTGTTTTCCTACAATGGCTGAAAATCAAAATTTGCCTGCAGCTGTGCACCCTATGGGAGGGGCCATTTGAGGGAATGGCCATTTTAGCTGACACCACGAGTCATGCAGGTGCCTTTATATACAGATATTTAACCAGAGGCCTGTCATTTGCAATAGGCATCATGGAAAAAGACAGAGATATGCCCAGGTAAGTAATAATATATATGTTTTTAGTTTTTTTTGTTGTAGGGTTAGAAAATGTCAAATAATTGTTTACCTTTATTTATATATATATTCACACACACATATACTGTGTTTATATGTATATATTTATATATACTGCAATTACATATACATATATACACATACTGTACATACACATATATGTATATAAATATATACATATAAATATATATATATGCTCTATATGTGTATACACTCACTCACATATATATCCTATATATGTATATATAGTATGTAGAAATGCTATATATGCACTATATATTTTACATTACATTAAGAACCCATGACCTTCTGTTTGATAAGCATACAGCTGTACCTCTCAGCATATATGTGTGTAAATATATATATATATATAATTATTAATTTATTGTTTATTTGTTTTATTTATTTATTTTCATTTTCATTCATAATCTGTTTATATACCAACACCCAGTTATGGATCATTAACTTGATACATCAATACCACTTTAAAAATACCTTGTTTCTGATTCTCTATCTATCGATAGTTTTTTAAATTTAGTTTATTACATCATAACAAATTTTAAATGATGGTTATTTACTATATTTCTACTTTTCTACCTACCTTTCTACTGCTGACTTTGATGTTTTGGTGTCTTTACTCAGGAGGCCGTGGGACACCTGCAGAGAGGTCCCCGTCATTGAAGACGAACAGACGCCATGGAAAA
>JAVQJL010101784.1:0-14742 GCA_036024295.1 Nannoperca obscura
CCTGGTGCTGCTCATGGTGGGAACGTTGGGTCTTTGTGTGTGTGGAAGTTGGTCTCGACCGGCTCCATGTGATTGAGTGCCCTGAGATAACTTTGTTATGATATGGCGCTATATAAATAGAATTGAATTGAATTGAATTGAATTGATCAGTTTATAAAATATGATGTTAAAGACAAACTGCTGGCATGTTAACGCATCTGCAATAATAATCTAATATGTATTAATATACTCTGGCAGGTTTAGAAAAGACATATGCTTAATAATTAGGTATCAGTGCTTAGTGGGTGTGACTGCTTTAAAACTGCTGAAGCAGGAAGTGAAGTGGCAGGGATGGGCTTAGGTTTCAGGTTTAGGCACAGATCGCTCGGGGAAGACGGCACAGTGCAGTTTTCATCGTCTGATATCAGAAGAAACCTTTTCTGTTTCAGGAGATGGGCAGCAGCTGAAATCCAGACTGAGGAGGAGTGGGAGGACTTCACAAGGTGAGGAATGTTTTGAATTTAAAAATCTGTGTGAAAATGAATTGTTTCTCAAAGTGTATGAGTGGGTGAAACTCGGGTGCCATTTTCTCATTTAATAATCAATGTGTAGGTTGTGTGGTGGAGAAGTTCACACAAAACTGAAAGTTTGGTCACAGATTACACAACTTTATAGTTTCATGTTACCTTGTGTCCTTTAATCATTAACTGCGAGATTAGTCTACAAGTAACGTCATGTTTAGGCAGGACTTTCAGGAGACAGAACATGACCAAAGAATTTATAACATTCAGCCGAGTGTACCATTCAGCCAACAACGGGAAGTGGTTGTGCTTGAAAACAGGTTTGTAGTTTTGTAGATGTGTTCAGTAACATTTGTATCTGTAAGATTATCTGTAAGATTAGATTTGTAGACTTGTACATTTATGTTTGTATCTGTAAGATTAGTTTTGCAGACTTGTACATGTTTATGTATTTTATTGACTTACGTGTGGTCACAGAGGCCTGGTCCAGTCCATCTAGCACAGCTGGATCTCTTTATATGGCTCTTTGATGACTGACAGTGTTGACTAGCCAACTGTGTTGTGCATAGCGATTTCAAAGACACTGATTGGTCAGAAGCTGGCTGTCCCGCCCTCCCCGCCCTGCTGATAATTCTATTCAATTCATTTTATTTATATAGCGCCTCCCGTAAACAAACTGGAGGCTGGTTCCACATAAGAGGAGCTTGATAGCTGAAAGCTCTGGCTCCCATTCTACTTTTAGAGACTCTAGGAACCACAAGGAACCCTGCATTCTGAGAGCACAGTGCTCTAGTAGGGTGATATGGTACTATGAGCTCTTTTAGATATGATGGTGCCTGACCATTAAGCACTTTGAAGCTGGCATTGCAGCATTCTTTCATTATTTATAATAAGTGTGCAGTGCCTTTAAAGTCACTATGTTTGGTATTTCTGTTTGTAAACTTTGTTCCAATTTCATCATGTTTTCAAGAGTTTTCAGCCTTATAAGAAAATGTTATGATATACCAAATAAATGAATAAACATTTTTGGAGGGGATGCATGTTATGTATCAGGTTTGATGAAAATTGTAAGAAATTTGTAGTCAATGCAGATATTTTCTTTTTAATGGGGAGGTGCTACATGTATAGTTTTGAGTTAGCCTGAAAGTCCTTCCAGTCACTTTAATGTGACACCATTACCATGGGGACAAAACCCAGTAAGTGGCTACTTCCATAGACCTGTGCTGACTTAGTTACAAGTAGGAGTTGTAAAGATTATCTACGCGTCTTGGGGAGAGAGATGCATTTAAATTACTTTTTTTTATATCTGCCTAGAATGCATCTTGAGGTAGTCTGAGACCCATTCTCAATTGCAGAAAATGTGCCTCAAACCATTTTAAACCACCTCCTTTTAATGCATCTCTTTTATGATGTCAGTGGTGAGGATGCTTCTATACAGAGCATCATATCAGTGAGGACAGAGAGAGGGAGGTTCAGGAGGGTACAAGGAGTCCATGGTGAGGATCATACCCCAGGGAAGATGCTGTTCTCCTTTACTTGGCTTCAAGTCAGAAGGAGTCAAGACTTACCACAAACCATTCAACACCTCAAGGCCTTGTCCACGCATAAATGGATATTTTTGATTACAAATATTTTCCTCAATGTTTTGGCTTCTTGTCCACATGCAAACAGTTTTAGGTCACTAAAACAGAGATATTTAAAAATGCCTTCTAAGCTAAAGTAAGGCAGAGTTGTGAATGGGGGCCAGTCATGACTATTAAACTTCTGTCTCTCTCGTAGTCCATAAATGTGATTCCTTCATGTCATGGATATCAGACATACATGTAAACTGGGTTAAATGCTTCTTGGTTACATTGACACTTGGCGATATCAGATAGCTATCGTAACTGCCCGAGAGAAGCATTGAGTGGCTGAGTGTGCAAATAGCACACGATCACTTTTCAGCATAAACTCTGTTTTACAGTATGCACCCACACAAGTGGAAGCTATGATGTTCACACAAAGTGATGAATACAAATTGTACTTTCAGGTCAGTCTTAAAACACTCATTAGTCTCTGTTTTAAAATGAATGTATTTATTTACAATATAGCACCAGGAAACAGACAGGGAGTTTGATTAAACTTCAGTAATAACCACAAACAAGGTCAGATGACATTGTGTGTGTGCTTCTCTTTAGTTATCTCATCTAAATAACACAATGACCAACATAATGTCTTATAACCTTTATGAACTTACAGGTCAGGACAACATCACTAGCTGACAGAGAAAGGGAAAGTTAACCATAACACTGCAGAAACATACATTTTACCTTCCTTTTTGGGGTCATGCGAGTGCCTCACAGCTCAGCAGCATTGTGTGTATCTTCCTATTCTGAAGTGTGCCATTTAGGGCGTATAAAAATAAAACTGCAGCGTGCAGCTTTCATTTCTCTGGAAGGGAAATTAAGCTCAAAGCCAACATTACATAAGGTGTTAATATTAACGTTGCTATTGTGAGGAACGTGTGTGGGTGGGAATGATAATGCAGCTCCTGTCACTATGGTGTAAAGGAAGCCAAACACTCACTCACACACACATCGCTATCTATTCCAGTGCTGATGTTAATCTGTAAATAGCTTTGATGTAAGTAGCAAGCATTTAACAACTGTTCCTTAGTTCACACACTACGCATATACAAACACACACACACTTCCCCTACATATTCTCTATCTTTTTAACTCAAACAAACATTAAAATGAACCCAGAGTTTTTGTGTTAAAGACATACACAAGCCTCACGACATGCGTGTGTGGGTGTGTGTGTGTGTGTCGTGAGGCCTGTGCATGCACACACACATTAACTCTCTTTGTTGTATTGTTAAACTGCAGAGAATAGCCCTGGAGGTGCAGCTGATCACAGCGGTCCTGATAAGGCCTAACAGAGTGTATCAATTGCCTGTGTCTTGCTTCCATCTTCCCCCTTTGTGGAAGAGGAGGGAGGGGTGGTTGGGGTTAACACCACCAGCAGCACTTTGGCAAATGAAGCATCAGACTTTCTCTCTGTAGCTAATCAATTAGCAGCCTCCTCCTCTCCTGCCTGCTGTCTTCTTCCTCCTTTTCTTCCTTTCTTTGCCTCTCTTTGTCTTCTGTTCCAGGTGTTTAATCAAACATGGTCATTATTACAGCTTCTGTGCTTTTCTGACATTTTGGATGAAAAGAAATCCAAACTGTAATTTGTTTTATAGTTACAAGTCTGAAGTCATCCTCTCTCTTTGTTAAATACTGACCCATTTTTACTATGCTGTGCATTTACAGCACATATACATAACATTGAATAGTACTTTACAGTGATATGCTGGGACTTTAATGATTTTATTATATCAGATCCTGTTTCTTTTCATTTTTTCAGCAGTAGTCATTAAATTGATTGGCTAAACCCTCCCTCCCACCCCCTTGAATTTATTTAATTTTATCGTATGAATTAGTTTTCCCTTATTTATTCATATAATTCATTTTCTTCTTTTTCCCTTCCCCTATTCTAATTGTTTTTCATTGTCCTGTTGTTCCCCCTGTCCTGGTATGCATGTATGTGAATGAGAATGCCGGGCTAGTGGGGGAGAGGGACTGATCTCCGAGAGTGGAAAGGACTGAGAACTGGTGCGGTTGGGAGTGGGCTTTACAAGAATAAGTGGGGGTGGTCTGGCCCGGGGTTTGTAAGAAGATAACCACAGAACACTGTTAACACTCGAACAATATTTGTTATTAATTTCTTTGCAAAAACCAATAAAGAGATTTCAAGAAAGAGAAAGGATTTGCATTCTGTAATTACCTCTAGTTTTCATTGTTAGTGGCTGAGTGTGCCATTCCTTCCCAGATTCAGATTGTCTTCACATGCACATGGAATTCAAGAAAACAATTCATGCATGTATTGAAGCGTTATTGTAATTTTATCTCATTATTTTGGCTACTCTACAGTTGTTTACTACTGTTGCAAATGCAGCTGCTTAACATCAAAATATTTTGAGAAGTAATCCTTGGGGTGGCTTTTATTCTTAGGTAGCCACAAGAAATGCAATATATGTGTCACAAAAGTCAGCGTGCACGTATCTACAACATGTTGGTCTTTTTTTGTTAGCAGATGAGTTTTAAATCTCTGACATTTTGGGGAATACACACCAACTGAAAAGAAGAAAATCTATATCAGTCTCTGTGGTGGTGTGTGGTTAAATATATTTTTTACTTTGGAAAGAACCTGGTTAACTGACCACTTCCAGATTTTAAGCTAAGCTAGCTCTAGCTCCTGAGACTGACATCAATCTTCTCATCTCAATGTCAGCAAGAAAGAAAATAAGTGAATATCCCAAAATGCTTCCTTTAAAGAAGTTTCACATGCCCATGCTCTGAAAGACAAAGGCAGTTTTTAAGCCAATACTCAGATGATCCCTTGCCCGTGTTGCGTGGAGGGAAGAGGTAAGCAGAGGCAGAGAGAATGGCTGGGAGGAATGGTGGTTTGTTGATGTGTGTTTGTGTGTGTGTGTGAGTGTATTAGTATGTATGATGTGCGTACATGGAAAGGTGCATACTGCTAGCGTAAGGTACTTCCACGACTTGCAGGTTTTGCCTTGCCTACACTGGGCTCTGTCCGCATATTCTATCCTCATCAATAAATTACATATTAACGCCTCCTCCACCGCCCCGCCTGCTCTACACTAATCCACCAGGCCCACTCCTGCTCTCCATCCCCTCCCTCTCCCCTTTTCCTTTCTTCGTCTGTACTACTCTCTACTTCTCTCTTATTTCTCTTCCATGTAGCACTTACTTTATTCTCTCCTTGTTAGCAAGGCTATAGCTGTGTCCCAATTCAGGGGTTGTAGCGTTTGAAGAGCGCATTTGAAGACCGATTACGTCACAGCGTCACAACGAGGCTGTCCCAATTCAAAGGTAGTTCGAAGGGTACTTCGAATGCGGTCTACAATGTATCCTTCGCGCCAAGACAAATTACTTTTTTGGGAAGAAATGGCGGACTCAGCGACCGAAGAGTACACTTTTATTTATAAATGTTATATTATATATATATATTATATATAGTATTATAGTTTTGTTTAGAATCACTTCAGTAGCTAATGAAATATTTTCAAAGTGAAGTTACATTAGCCAAACGGCAAACGATTTTAACTAGCTAATGTGAACATTATTGTTGGGTGAAAGCACACAGCTTAATCCATTTATTTTACTTGGCCATGGTCCCTCAGCCGGAGATACATCACACGCCGGCGCCTGCGGTGAAATATCTCCATCTCCTCCAGTAAAACATGAAACAAAAAAAAGACAGAAACGACTTCTGGCTCCATCTTTTGGTCCTGTTTGCTGTTTGTTAACAGCGGGAGAAAGGAACGGCAGTTCGTGACGCAACGGTGAGGGCGGGAACAGTTGGTGAAGTGAATCTTCTGTAGACCAGACCGTCCCATTTCAGTCCAACTTTTCGCCGTCTGTGCGGCCTACGAACGACGTGCCCTTCGTAGACCAGGTAGACCGCGTACTTCGAACGCTGCAGCCCCTGAATTGGGACACAGCTAATGACTCAGCACTTTTAGGCCCTGATAGTCTGACACACAGCTGATGTTGATTAGCTGCATAAACTCTGTCTGTGTGTTCCTCTGTTCTGGTTGGTCGATTGACCTCTGTCACAACAAAGACACACACACACACACACACTCACACTCACACACAGAAACACACACACACTACACACCAACCCAAGCAGAAGCTACCAAACACAGACACTCACACACACACGGACACTCAGTCACACACAAACTCTCTCTGTCTCAACAATGACTCAGCACTTTTAGGCCCAGATAGTGAGACACACAGCTGATGTTGATTAGCTGCATAAACTTTGTCTGTGTCTCTCTGTTCTGATTGCTGGATTGACCTCTGACCTGTTGATATGTTTATACACTCAAACCCATTTCTGTCACAACAAACATTACAGACTAAAACATACACAGTGTTACATTACACACTGGTACATACAGATGCACACACACACACACAAACACAACTTAACTGATTTGTGGGGAGCCTTTACTACAACTCCCTCAACAGCCTATTATGCTGGTACTATTTCAACCACCACTTCTGCATGTTTTAAGCAACAGAACCTTTTAACTATTTAACTTTTCAACTACTTTTTTTTTTACTTGTTTTTTTACCTTAATGCAATCTTCTTCATCTTTCAGCTCTGACAACTTCTGTATATGTTCAGCTACAGAAACCTTTCAACTATCAAAATGTTCAGCTTTTTAAGCACATTTCAGCTTTTGTTCAGCTATTTTCTACTTTTACTACTTTTCAAATGATTAAGCTTTTTCAAAATGTTCTGTTCTACTACGAACTTTGACTTCCAGCTACAGACTCCATTTAAACTTTAAACTGTTCACAAGATGTTCAGCTTTTCAACTATTATTCAGGAAAATGTCTTTCAGTTTTCTACACTTCCAGCAGTGCTTTGTAATTTCTTCTTCTGACTTTTATTTCTACATATTTTAAACCACACGAACTTGCTCTTTAAGGACATTTATGCTTCTATTCAACTTTCTTTCCACTGTTTATACTCAAAATGTTGTTCTTTTTTCAACAATTTCAGCAGTGTTCAGCAAATCCATTTCAGCTTCCAGCATTCACACGCATTTTCTGCAGGAAATGCAATTTTTATAGTTTAATTTGTTTTAATACAAACGCAACACTTGAATGTACTGATTTTGAATGTATTATGTTAAGCTACCACCAATAAAACTTCCTGCACAGATGTTACACATTAAGGGCATTTTCACTCCTAACCTGTTTGGTTCAGTTAAAATGAACCCTCAAACAAACTTCACAAACACCAGTCTATGTTCCGTTGTCATTGTAGTTTAACCATGCAGAAAGTAATGGATTTGCAGCTTTAAGTTAAAAGTTGGAAAGTGATCACACAGATCTAGATCTGTGGAAGCATTTAAAGAACATGGGATGAGTTATCTCAAATATAAACAGTGTAACCATTAAACTTGCTCTTTTTTCAGTGCCCCAATGCCCTACCTCATCGGAGTGCATTCCAGCCTGATGGAGGTAGGTTTCTATAACTGGCACACAGGAACCAGGTCATTCAAGATTTAAAACTTCATCTGGTACTGACAGGGTTTAAATTGTTTAGTATCCACCTGTCTTACATGTCAGTGACTTTGCGTCTTTAGTTGATTCTGTCAGTATGCTCTTTCTGTTGCTTGTAGAAAGTCAGAGGGATGGCTCTGGATGATGTGGTGGTCCTGAATGTAGACACAAACACCCTGGAAACCCCCTATGATGACCTGCAAAGCCTGCCCAATGATGTGGTGAGGAACTACTCATGAGGAACATGTTCTAGGAAAACAGTCCAGTTTTCAATATGGGTATAAACATTCGCAAATAAAATTGTGTTCTTATGTTTCAGGTTTCATCTTTAAAAAGTCGTTTGAAGAAGGTTTCAACAACAACTGGTGATGGTGTAGCTCGAGCCTTCCTCAAGAGTCAGGCGGTACTGTTCGGCAGCTACAGAAATGCTCTGCAGATTGAGTCGGTCAGTACTTTGTACCAGAGACGTAAAGGATTCAGGAAACAAAGAAAGAGTGATAGTCACATGGGTTTGCCCATACTGAGAACTGAAGACAGTTGTGTGTTTTCCTGCATTTTCAGGGAGAACCAATAACATTTAATGAGGAAACCTTTGTGAACCATCGTTCCAGTGCCATGAGACAGTTCCTCCAGAATGCCATCCAGCTGCAGCTCTTCAAACAGGTACATATACACGCACATCTTTGTATCCTTCTTCCTCTTACACTCTTAATACATTTTGCGATTCAATCTGCAGTTCATTGACAACCGTTTGGACCTGTTGAACTCAGGAGAAGGTTTCAGTGACATATTCGAGGACGAGATCAACATGGGCGAATATGCAGGTGGGTCAGCAGTGATGTGTTAATGTGGTACTTATTAAAGGGAGTGCACCTATTCTTTATACTCACCCATTTAAAGGGGGGTCACTCAAATAACAGGAGAAGGCAGGATGAGTGTGTTGTTGTGTTTGACATGAAAACTAACAGATTATATGGCCCACCCATTTTTTCATCTGTTTAATTTCCCGTTTTGTCTCTTAACTTCCAGTTGCTATTGCTGGCTATAGTAAATACAAGTCAAAAGTCTCTGCCCTGATTGGTTCACACAAAGCCTGGTATACATTTCTCAAGGTTTGAAACACTGCCAGATTTATGAAGAGGTCATATGATCTGACAACACCAGGTTAACATATCAGATTAAAAAGACCATCTTTGGATCAAAGTTACCCAATAAGTTAACTAGCTTACAACTCACTCAACTAGCTTACTGTGTGTTAAAGTAAATGTTTCTATGGTAAAACATTTCAAGAATTCTGATATTGAACTTATCAGTACAACGTTATTAATGTTATTTGCATTCTTCACAAACAATTTCTAACCCAGGTGATTTTTACACTGTGTTTTGGATTGTTTTAACACACGTTTTGAACCGCCACTGAGACAACTTCTGTTATATCATATTGTCATAAACACATAAATAAACACACTATTATAACGGTAAGATGACTAGCTGATCCCAGAGCTTTATGGGAGAACTGATCTAATAGTAAATTTTCTCTCCCTTTGTCTCCAGTTTTCCTCCAGCTGTCAGTCTGTCAGTATGTTTTATTATTAGTGAACTGCTCATATATTTGATTAAATGGAGTAAAATATGATCACAAGCAGCAGATGTCAAGCTACATAACGTGAGACATTCCCACATTCCAGTGTAGATGGGAAGTTAAAAGACAAAACAATGGAGTGGGAGCATTTCCTTGTTGCTGAAACACATAAGGTCAATAGACGGGACACCATTGTCTCAGTGGCACACTTGTTAAACCCACTGCAGTGGTTTTACATTAGATTACAGATGAGATGTTCTATCTAGTACCCAGCATGCCCACTACTTGATGTTGATGACCTTTTACTGTTGTGACCCCCACAGGCAGTGACAAGACCTACCACCAGTGGCTGTTCACTGTGAAGGTGAGCTATTCTGAATGCTGTTATCCAGACAGACAGCACATCTAAAGTAATCTAAAGAATACATTGCATACATTATTGGTATTTCTATCATTTATTTCTGCCCTGCTAACATCAAGGAATAGTCATGTCAGTGCATACTGTATGTCTGTCCATCTATCCATCAAACACTTTAGTCCAGGAAAATATATCTGGACTAAAGTCCTGTTTGCCACAAAACAGGCTATGGATATAAATGTTGCCCAAAAGATGATCCCTAATGATTTTGGTGGCCCACTGTCTTTACCACTAACACCATGTCAGTGTTTCCCCTAAGCTAATCTTTTGGACTACTAGTGACTAGTTTATTGAAATGTGCTGTAGATTTTTATCGACAGCATATTTCTCTCCAGGATGAGTCTTACTGTTTTTTTGGGAAGTCCTTGACCTTCTAGGACTACCATTCTGGCCAAATGTCTCTACTCCACACAAGAAATGTTGAAATGTAATCCTGCTGCTCATGCCCCTGCACAGTATATCCATTTGTTGTTTAAGAGATTTAAGAGATTTTGTGTAAATGTTTTTTGACAGAAAGGGGGCGGGGCTATCCTGAACACAGTGAAGACCAAGGCAAACCCAGCCATGAAGACCGTTTACAAGTTTGTAAGTTCCTGGCTTATGTTAGAAGTTAGAAAATGAACTGTTAGTTTGAAGGAGAATGGCAATGATCTGGCTTTGTTTATGTTTGTTTGGCAGGCTAAGGACCACGCAAAAATGCGTATCAAGGAAGTCAAGAGCCGGCTTAAGCAGAAGGTATGTAGCTCCACACTGCTGACACACCATTTTAGATTATTTTTTTGTTCTTATAAAAACTCTTTCACTGGATTTTAAGTTCTTGGTCTCTCCCAAAAAATACCCTAAACACTATCCTGACTTACCTTAACTACCATAACTGAATGCCACCACCCCAGCCACGGCTTGCAGCCTCCCTCCCTCTCCCCCCACAGTGCCATCAGTGTCAACTTCCACCTCCCTCTGCCCCCCCTCTGCAGGAACAGGCAGAAAATGGCTTCTCCACAGCAGGGTCAGCTGTTAAAGATGACGACAACACAGCAGGGTTTACCTCTTCCACCAATGCAGTCAGGAGGGAGGGGCCACTGCGAACTTTGGAGGACCACAGGCCAATCACTGTGCACTTTGGACAGGTAGGCAGAAATTATAAATAATTAAAGTAAAGGTCTAGCCAACACTCATCCACCAGCATGCACCATATATATTCTCTGTATCCCAGAGAACCCACCTCAACACCGTAATGTATCACTGCAAAAAATTTGCTTTCATTACCA
The DNA here is from genome assembly GCA_036024295.1 of Nannoperca obscura. NCBI lineage: Eukaryota > Metazoa > Chordata > Actinopteri > Centrarchiformes > Percichthyidae > Nannoperca > Nannoperca obscura. The sequence continues at coordinate 10,902 of JAVQJL010101784.1, forward strand.
TCAAAAAATTTGGTCTTGGGGAGTCGTTCCTTCAGTCGATCTAAACTCTCAACTCACTTCCAGAAGTCTTCTATCTCATATCTATATTTTCACAATTTATGATAATTCGATAAATCTGTCTAAATCTTAAATTCTGCCACTCTGCAAAGAAGACTGGGGTGCCAGAGCTATTCCTTCTGAATTACACAACAACAATTACTAAAAAACATTGAGTAAGACCTCACCTGCTGGAACTATTGCCCATTTCACTAGTTGGTAAAAAAGCAGCAGTAAAATGACCATAGCCAGGTCAGGTTTACAACACCAGGATGTATCTGTCCCTTTCACCTCACTTTAGGTTTAACACAATTTTATTTTTCTGTTCCCATAAAATATCTCCAACCATGGTGTGGTGGAAAACAACAACGTCTTTTTGAACTTTATTAAGCTTTCTGCATAAAGGACCAACTGTTGTACACTTAAAGGGTGTCAGGCCAGCAGAGGGTACTGAAGACTCTGGTCGCCTTGAATTTATACAGAGATACCAAGGTAATAAACAACATTTCTTCCCATATGGTGTCCTTTGAAGCAGGCACACCCGAATAAACTGACCGGTATATGACCCCACATGATATACACTGATCATATAACTTCACTTAACCAAAGCTTACTATGTTTACAGGAAACACAGATTTAAACAAAGGAAACCTCATATCCTGTAGATCTGGCCCACAGTTGGAAGGGCAGTTTAGGGTCATACATCAGATTTTTCCTCCACAATGGTTACAGTACTTTGTATATACATATTCCTATGGGTCGCTCTGGTGAGGAGGTGGATATGATGAATAAGTTGTGCTCCTTTTTTCACATTATTTTTTACTTCCACAGGCTCGGCCACCAATGGTGTTGAAGAGACCCAGCAGCAATTTGAGTCTGGAAAGCAGCGTTGACCAGTAAGTCTACCTCCATTATATACAGAGTATCCTACTGTCCATGATGCAATTAAAAAATGAATTACAATTACATATTAAAATGGTTGCAGTAGAAGGGTAAAACCTGCGGACAGGATTCTTTGAGTTTGTAGAGGAGAGCAAGAAATGTAACATTACAAGACAATATTAGCCCTCTGAACATAATAGATCATGTTAACGTTCCAATTTGACAACAACAATAAGCAAATCTAAAAATTAAATGACATCTTCTCACTTATAAGAAGAAATTTATCTAAGTCTAAAATGCAAAGCGCATGTAAAGTAGCCCGCATTAAAGTGACATTCTTGATTACAATTGAAAGATAATGGAGACACTTACTGAGAAGTATTAAATGTGTTGCAGCTGTGTACTGCTCCAGTGGGAAAGACTAGACCAGACTCCCTTCATCTGCCAAATAGTCACACATAATTTAAGTATTTAGATTTCTTTCAGCAATTTTGTCTACCGATTTTGTCATTGTGCTCTAATTGCCTTTTTTACTAAATGCACAGCTTCCTTTAGGCTCATTTCAAATGAATAAATCAAATAATACTTGTTAGTATAGTAACATTCAAATCCTAATACACTGTATGTAAATCAAAATACAAACTGATACTCTTATTACTAATCTTCAACCGTCCTTTTCTTGATTTTCCACTTCTTTCTTGCTGCTTGTTAACGGCCTTGTTAACCTGTCTGTAATGAGCTGTGAATTTCCTGTTATTTCCTTCTTCTCGCCGTAGCTCTCTCCGTCCTACTCGTCACTACACAGTCTTTCTCTCTGAGGATTCATCTGGAGACGAGCTCCAGTATGACGATGACTCCATCTCTGGGTTTCCTGACAGCTTTCTCTTCTCTGTTCCTTTTGAGTGGTCGCCACTGTACGCATCTCTCTGATTGGCTTTGCACTTGCACATTGACTAATTGATATGCATCTCTCAACTCATTTTTTTTCTCTCTAATGAAATGTGTGTAGTAGTAGTTTTGATTAGAGGGTTAAGAGTAGAATTCTGATTTACATAAGGCATTGTTAAATTAGGTATAGCTTGTGAGTTGATCATGCGTGTGTGTTGTGATAGAAGTCTTCATCAGGAAAAAACCCTACCACACCCCAAGCTCTTAATTTTGATGGGATGAAGTTTCCTGATTTGTCAAGTACTCACTGGATTAGCCAAAAACAGACATTCCCATCAGGATATTTTAATTGTCAATTGATTTTCCAGAACATTTTGATGTATCCAGTGCTACAGTGGAATTGAAGTTGTGTACGCAGTTTAAGGTTGATCTCTGAAGCCCTCTGGTTTCATTACTTTCCCTTTATGAGCTAGATAGCTAGCTTTCTACACACGCTTTCTAACCTGCAAAGAACAGAAGTGTCTCAATGGGGTAAAACAAAAACGTTTTTCTACACTTTTCTTATTGTCATCTAATCCCATGAAAAGACCAAAACCAACTAAGCAACAAATACTTTCTGACTTCCGAACCCTGTGTGTACCCTCAGCCCCAAGCCCATTGGTTTCTACTGAAGATACACTGCTCAAAAAAATGTAAGGAACACTTTTTAATCAGAGTATAGCATCAAGACAGTTAAACTTCTGGGATATTGATCTGGTCAGTTAAGTAGCGGAGGGGGTTGTTAATCAGTTTCAGCTGCTTTGGTGTTAATGCAATTAACAACAGGTGCACTAGAGGGGCAACATTGAGACGACCCCCAAAACAGGAATGGTTTTACAGGTGGAGGCCACTGACATTATTTCCCTGTTTTTCAATAGTTTTTCATTTGGCTAGGGTCAGTGTCACTACTGGTAGCATGAGGTGATACCTACAGAGGTTGCACAGGCAGTCCAACTCCTCCAGGATGGTACATCAATACGTGCCACTGCCAGAAGGTTTGCTGTGTCTCCCAGCACAGTCTCAAGAGCATGAAGGAGATTCCAGGAGACAGGCAGTTACTCTAGGAGAGCTGGACAGGGCCGTAGAAGGTCCTTAACCCAGCAGCAGGACCGGTATCTGCTCCTTTGTGCAAGGAGGAACAGGATGAGCACTGACAGAGGCCTACAAAATGACCTCCTGCAGGCCACTGGTGTGAATGTCTCTGACCAAACAATCAGAAACATGAGACTTCATGAGGGTGGCCTGAGTGCCCGACATCCTCTGTTGGGCCCTGTGCTCACTGCCCGGCACGTGGAGCTTGACTGGCATTTGCTATAGAACACCAGAATTGGCAGGGCGCCCTGTGCTTTTCACAGATGAGCAGGTTCACCCTGAGCACATGTGACAGACGTGAAAGGGTCTGGAGAAGCTGTGGAGAACGTTATGTGCCTGTAACATCGTTCAGCAGGACCGGTTTGGTGGGGGGGGGGGTCAGTGATGGTCTGGGGGAGACATTTCCATGGAGGGACGCACAGACCTCTACAGGCTAGACAACACTCTGACTGCCATTAGGTATCGGGATGAAATCCTTGGACCCAATGTCAGGCCCTACGCTGGTGCAGTGGGTCCAGGGTTCCTCCTGGTGCACGACAATGCCCGGCCTCATGTGGCGAATGTATGCAGGCAGTTCCTGGAGGATGAAGGAATTGATACTATTGACTGGTCCCCACGCTCGCCTGACCTGAATCCAATAGAACACCTCTGGGACATTATGTTTCGGTCCATCCGACGCCATCAGGTTGCACCACAGACTGTCCAGGAGCTCAGTGATGCCCTGGTCCAGATCTGGGAGGAGATACCCCAGGACACCATCCATCGTCTCATTAGGAGCATGTCCCGACGTTGTCGGGCATGCATACAAACATGTGGGGGCCATACAAACTACTGAGTACCATCTTGAGTTGCTGCAAGACATTTCAGCAAAATGGACTAGCCTGCCGCATAATTTTTCCAGTTT